>RJWM01004861.1:0-97183 GCA_004363535.1 Dasyprocta punctata
TCCCCATGCTGTGACCCATGGTGTATGTGGCCATTGCTGCTAGGCAGAGCTTCTCAGGAGCAGTGGCTGGGGTGGGCAGGTGGGTGGAGAGACGGGGTATCCCCAGCCAGCCGCTGCTGCTCCCGGCCCTGTCTCTACATCAAGCCCGTCTCAGACAGGAGGTAGTGGTATTTCTTTCACCCACCAGCAGTTTGGCAGTTCTTCGAAGAGAAATGCTCTTAGATTCATTTAAAAGTCTAAGCAGGGACAGCACAAATTATTAGTGTTTGAAATATTTATAAAGTCTCCTGTTTGCCATGGCATAGGAGGTGATAGACCACAAATAAAAGAAAACTGTGGATGCGCGGCAAGGGGGAGAGGTGAGGAGGGAAGACAATGTCGTCTTCCTGCTGCTGCCTCCTTTCTGCATGGTGGCCCAGCCAGGTGAACTGTCACCTGAGAAGCTCCAGCTGACTTCTGGCTGCAGTGGCCTCCCCATCTCCGTCCTGAAGCTGATGGTCCGGGGAAGACTGCGATGTGAAGCTCACAAGCCATGAACTTTAGAGCCAGCAGGGTGAAGGGTGGATGGGAACTCTATTTTAAGACCTCTTATGGTAGACTAAAATTATTTCTAGATTTAAAATATGCAGCATAAATGTATGGTATATGGATGCTAGAAAAGAAGGTGGGAGAAATCTGTCTTTTGACAGATGAAAAACTGAGACCCAGAGCCCAAGACCAACATCACCCAGTGATTCGATGACATGAATTCTCCTGTGGGTTGACTCAATAGGTCATTTTCCTTCACTTTCTGCCACTTCAGTGCACATTTAGAAAAGAGGTGTTTGGGTCCCAATTTGGGCATCCCTTGGCTCAGATTCAGTCATTTATGCCTGTAAGGGTGAGTGTGTTCATTCATTCCCTCATGCACACACTCACTCACTGACTCAACTGCACTGTGTGCAGAAGACATAGCAACTAGCAAGAGCTATTATTGATCTACTAAAAGATGTGGGCTTGCTTGAAGTTTAGCCTCCAGCTGATCCCACCAGGAGCTCTGTGGAGTTGTCCTACTTTCCAGGAAAGATGTGGTCTTTGGTGTGCTTCTATTGCTCAGTTACTGGCTACAGCACACCCCAGGCTAAGGGCGTGCCTTCTCAGTATTTTCAGGGAAGGCAGTGCTCATAGCAGAGGACAGCTCTTAGCTGTGAGCAGCAGCATTCATGGCAGTGTGGGACTAGATGCACGGGCCTCTTGGAGGAGGAAGACCTCAGCAGCAGGTCCCTGGAGCTTTACCCCACTGGGAAAGTCAGGGGAGGTTACCCTAGAGAGCTCCAGCCTCAGGGACTAAAACCTGCTGCTAGCAAGTAGAAGTTGGGGGGATGTTTGCTCTGGAAACAGGAAGTATTGAGAAATTATGTGTATGTTTGAAGGGCATCAACAATTTCATCTGCAAGAGGTACCCTGGACCAATCAAACTTATACCTCAAAACAAAGCGGGGCTCCTAAGGAGTCTCTCAGGTAAGGGTGTGACTGGTCTGGAACTCACCTAGCTTCTGATCAGTTTTTCCTCGTTTCCTTCATTCTACAGGTATTTACCGAGCGCTGATAATGTGCCAAGAATTGTGCTGGATACAGGGACTATGACAGATGAATAAATGACAAGTTTGTTAACTCCTTGAAGCTTATACATGGGGTGATCAAACATGCAGTAAATATTTAAATAAAAAATTGTTACAGTAGAAAACACATTGGCATTAATCTCCCTCAAAATACTCTTCCTTGCTTTGAACGCACATATATCACACATTCTTGCCACTGTCTGAAGCAGTTCTGGGAGACCTGTCTGTCTTTAAGTTGCATGATCAAAAGATAATAAATGGTAGGGCCAAGGGCCGTCCAATGGAAAAGCAGGCTTGTAAAAATGTTACAGCATGTCCTCACCCACCTTAGTCACCACATGTGCCACTGTGCAGATACTGGCTCTTCCTCAGAGTCAAACTAGCCACAAAAGGAAAGTGGTTTGAATCCATTCAGGATATCGAGGCAGCCATAACAGTGCAACTAATGATCCTCCTGAAACAGGACTTCCAGAACTGCTTCAGAAAGTGGCAAGAGTGACAACTGTGTTCAAAGTGAAGGGGGGAATATTTTGATGGAGATTAATGTCAATGGGTCTTTTACTATAATATATTTTTAAACAATTAAATAGTCACCATAGGTTATGAACCCACCTAGTATCCTAAGTGATGTGCAAAGGGTAGGTGGGGAACAGTTAAACAAATAAAAGGTTGTGGCAAGTACACACGTTTTGTAGATGAAAGCAGCTGGATGCCAAATGGAGATGATACAGTGGTGAAGGGATACTTCTATGATTTTTAATTGAGACATAATAATTGTACATATTTATAGGGTACAGTGTGATATTTTGATATACGTCTACAAAATGTAAAAATCAAGTCAGAGTAACTAGCATTTCTGTCATGTCAGACATTTATCATTTCTTTGTGTTGGGAACATTCAAAATCTTTTTTTTTCCAGTTATTTTGAAATAGACAATCAATTATTATTAAGCAGTCACCCTACTATGCTTAGAATACTAGAACTTATTCCTTCCGACTGACTATGTCTTGGTTCCACATCAACAACCTCTCTGCCTCCCATATGAGGATACTTTTGACAGAGGCCATAGGGAGATTCTGGTCATCTCCACTTCATAGATGGAGAAACTGAGGCTCGAGAGGCAGAGGAATTTGCCCAGGCACATTCGGTTCGGAAGGGATCTGTTCTGTAAATCCCCAAGTCATGGCTTCAACTCCTTACCTCTGGTTTCATGCCTTAAGCCAGTGCAGGGAAAATTCCTTCATTCTTCTTTCCCTGTGAGTCCTTCTGTGATGAGGAGACTGTGGCGCTGAGTCTCCTGGGTCCCTGCCCAGATTGTTTAGGACATCAAGTGGCCTTGAAATGAGCTGTAACCCATAGCTCTGGAGCTAGCATCACCCTGGAAGCTGTCAGGGTCCAGGACAGTTACAGTGTTTGTGGGCCATTCCTTGCTCCTGGGGGACCTTACCTCCCTGAGCCTTAGTTTCCTCCTCTGTCATATGCCCGCCAATATATCAGTTGTCTCTACCTCTTGGCATATAGTACAGACTAAGTAAACAAATGATTGTGCAAGACTTGGCACCAAACTGGCACACAGCGAACACTCACACAGAATGGGGACAGCCGCTTCTCC
This sequence comes from Dasyprocta punctata, assembly GCA_004363535.1. Lineage (NCBI taxonomy): Eukaryota > Metazoa > Chordata > Mammalia > Rodentia > Dasyproctidae > Dasyprocta > Dasyprocta punctata. The sequence goes on from RJWM01004861.1 coordinate 3,215, forward strand.
CAAATATTCTATTCCTCTGATGAGGAGCAAAGGGAAAAAGGAATGCAAGGCCCTCAGCATGCCGGGAGCCTTTTGCCTGTGACTCTGAGTCAGGGCTTGGAACAGAGGGGAGATGGGTTTTGGATCCTGGGTCTGGACTGCCAATGCCAATTAGGGAAGTCGGACTGGCAGAGGCCTCTGGCACAGGGCAGACCAGGCGGTGGCCAGTAGAGGGGCCACCTCGTGCTGACCTTAAACCTGAGTGCTCCTGCCCACATCTGCAGCTAAATAAACCAAGTAAATCATGCTGGCAGATAGATAATTAAATAATTATCAGGCACTTAATAACAAGGAGTGGGTGTTCTGGATTACCATATTAGACAGTGTCTTTGAGGACTAATTGTTGCATTACATCAGAGTTACTCATTCATTATTCTTGTCATTTCGGGTGATAATTTGCACTTTAGGAGACAGCGACAATTTTAGCAGGCAATTAGAGACGTGTCAGGCCTGGCCCCGTGAGTTACTGTCACAATTATTGCCTTCTTTCCAGTGTCCTCATTTGCAGCCATGTATTTAAGGGGATTTGGGTAATTCTAGGCTCGGGCAAAACAACCAACCCACGGGATGGTGGCAGGGTCGAGGACACAGCAGCCACCAATGTCAGGACAAGGATGGGACAGCCTGTGAACAGCAGCAGTGCCGGGCCAGGCCGGGGGCAGGGCTGAATGTCAGAGGCACATCCAGTTCCTGAAAACTGAAAAAAACCAGGCTCAACGTTGCAGAGAGTTTCCACATCACCTGGCCCCTGGTCATTGCCCCCACCTCCCCACCTGCTGAATCTTTGCCATACGCTCTTTCCAGGTCTCTGGGAAGCAGAAAGGGAGAGCGAGAAGAGAGATGGGAGAGCAAAGAGGGAAGAATGGAAGAGAGGAAGAAAGGAAGTGTAATCATGATTTTTTAAAAAAAATTTCCAGCATTTTGGCAGCTTGAGGCCTTACAGACAGAGAGTCTGGCACTGGCTTGCCCCTTGGGGTAAGCTAATTCCTAAAGACATAGGAGCAAGTACCTCTGTGCTGGCCTTTGATATGCAAACTAACTCAGTCCCTTTTATCCACCTGCTTCCTTTTATGAGTCTGCAGTCTAAGAAAACCATCTTCCTAACCCTAAACCACTCCAGGGCCAGGTGCCACACTCCAGGAGACCTCCTCTAGGACCCACAGTCCACTGAAATCAGTCAAAAACCTATCCTGAACCCGCCCGCCTTGTCTCAGTCTGCACAAAAGCCACAACAGGGCTCTGGTCCTTGCTTTCTCCTCGCTCCCTCTACCCCTAGGCCCTGATGCTTCCCTGGGTGGCCCTGAATGAGGACATGTGGCCCCTTGGGGGACCCATGAGGGGCAAGTCATATTTTGGATGGCAGTCTTCATCTGGTCTGCTGGCCTCAGCATCCCTGAATGAAAACCAAATCTGGAGTACAGTTTGAAACAGGAAGAATAGAGGAGAAAGCAGAAGAGAGGAAGGAAAAGACAAAAGGAGGAGAGAAAAAAAAGGAGGAGAGGTACACAGGGAGGAGAGGTACACACAGAGAAAGAAGCATTTAAAAGAAGGAGAGAGAAAAGAGTTGATCAAAAAGAAGAGGAAAGAGAGATCATTGTGGAAATGAAGAGAAAAAGAAAAGGGAGAGAGAAAAGAGAGTCATTTAGACCCAACTTTTTTTTTTTTTTTTCACTGCTTGGAGTGTTTACTTTCATGAATTCAATGTTGGTTCATTTAGCCGCGGCTGACTTTCGTGACCCCGGGCAGCTTGAGAACAGACATGATGAATCAGAATAGGCCCTACAAAAATATTCTTGACTGGCTACATAATGAGAATCAAGAAAAATAAAGCTCCGTTAAACACAAATGCAAAACTTCACCATGAGGGCAGATTATTGTCTCAACCCTGCTACTTCTCAGCTCTGTCCTCAGCAATTAGACAAGAAGAGACTGTGGCAGCTGGGTCACTTCTGTGCCTGATCAGTCCTGCAGAGTTCCCAGCTCGGGACGCCTGCCTTTGGGAGGGAAGATGGGACATGGGGGCATGTGGACATGTAGTCCAGCCACCTCAGAGGCAGCCACGCTCAGTGCTCAAAGACAGGGCTTTCTGGTCTCCATCCTGCCGCTTGCTACTGTGTGACTGTGGGCAGATCCCATTCTACCTCTGAACTCTTTGTTTTTCCATCTCAAGGTGCAGTGGTCCCTGTCCAGCATCAGCAGAATGAAATCTGTGAACACTTCAGCCTAGAACCTGAGCCTGAGCCAGTGCCTGTTGCCGAGCGAGGGTTCCTGCTTTTGTGGCCATTATTTCACATCAGAATGATGGTATGGCTGCCTGGTCCCCAGGGGTCTCTGATGTGGCCCCACCATGTCCCTGACCCTGCTGGCTTTGATGATTGTGGTGTTTGCTCTGGTTCCTGCTGGTGTTGGGATTGGCCTTCCCTAAAATGGTCCCCTGAGGGTTCAGGTGCTGCCGTGGCCGAGCTTTCTGGGGGGTTGCTGCCCTAACCCCACTCCCCAGCACAAATCCAGCAGAAAGCAGGCACCACAACCTGCCCTGAGCGCCTGCTGCTGACCCAGCCCTGTGCTAACTTCTGGACACGCATCTTCTGCAAGTCTCCTGGTGGCCGCTGCAGTCATCCTTCCCATTTTATGGATGTGGAGACTGAAGCCAAGTGAACTGGAACAGCTCCCTTGGAAAGGAACATCCAGGTCAAAAAAGGATCAGGCTTGGAGCCTTGGTTCACTGTCCTTTCCCAAGCCTTACTTCCTGCTGTGGACTCTCCCCACCTAGGGTGACTCCAGAAACTCTGCTTTGACTCATCCCTGTAACAAGTGCTGCCATCATAACCTAGAAAATTTTATTTGGAGAAAAGCAAACCATTGACAAATGAAGGTGCCCGGAGATGGTGAAATTAAGGGCATAAATGTAAAGACACTTACACGTGTGTATAGTTACACACACACGCTACACATGCACATATAGCTACATACATTAAATGGAGATAATTAAACTAAAACTGCAGTAAATTTGGCAGGCTCAGATTAATACAATGGTCAAAACCGTAGGAAATATAGTGTTTTGAAAAAGAATAAATCCAGCCAATTACAGATTTATGTTGACACCTGCAGTTACTACAGTTTTACAATAATCATTGATCAATCAACATTTTATAACAAAACTATAATTTTTACATATTCCACCCACACAGAAAATTTCCTCGTTTGCTTAATTCCCAGAATGCTATTCCATAAATCTTTCTCTCCGCAATATTAAGGAGATAATAAGAATGCCATGTAAGATTTGCTTATGGTTTAAACCACAGTTGTGAATGATTTATAATTAAGGCCAAATCTAAGACAAAACATGATTAAAGTCAAAACCTGCTGTAAATCGGTGCGGTTTGCTTAAGCAATTTATCCGAATCTGATGAGAACATTTCCCCTGGTGGTACTCCGGGAGGCAGCTGACACCAGAGGAGACGCTTATGATGAAGGGATGCTATGGAAATCACCGGGGAGTCCCTGGTGGCACTGTCGTGGGAGTGACAGGCCTGACTCCACATGTCATTGTCAGAGGCAAAGCCCTCAGTGAGGGTTTCCAGAGCAGGTCAGCCACAGCCGGGAGTTGAGAATTCCCTGGACCCGCTCCACAGGCCCACATCCCTGCAGCCATCAGTTGAACACTTTATTAGAATAAGCCCAGCGACTAGAAAGTCACTTGTGAATGTGTGCTTATTGAGCATGTACTACATACAAGGGTGGAGGGCATGCAGTGGTTAACAGGGAAGTGAGTGTCCTTGAGCTACAGAGTGCGGTGGAGCACTCCCCCTTCTGGTAGGAAGTGTTGGGGGACACAGTGAGGGTGGGAAAAATGCTAAGGTGGCGCTGGCAGGGGGTAGTGAGAGGGAGCCTGGAGGGTCCCTATAAACTAAGGCGATGGGAAGGCTTCCTGCAGGAGGCCGTGGATGCAGCAGTGAGCACGGCTGTCTGGGAAAGGGAATCCCAGGAGAGACCAGTTTATACAGAGGCCATGAAGAGCAGCCTCAGCCAGTGCGAGCGCTCACCGTGGAGCCCAGTGGGATGGATGCAGAGTGAGCAGTGAGGGAGGGGGGAGCAGGGAGGAGAATCAGGACCAGGCAGGCCCTTGCCCTGCCCAGGAATGGGGAGGCTCCTGGAGAGCACTGACCTGGATGGGGCCCTGATCAGATTGACCAGGAGCAGTAATGGTCTGGCTGCTGGGTAGAGGAGCATCTGTAGGTGTCAGAAGTGAGACAGAGGCTTTCCTGCCAGGTCTGAAAGGAAGGTGGCTCAGACTAGGGCATGATGGAGAAGATAGGGAAGGACAAGACACTAGGCACTTGAAATGGTTTGTGGGACTGGTGAATCATTGACAAATTTGGCATTGGAGGTAAGCAGGAGACAGGAGTGAAGGCTGAGCCCTGATTCTAGGCCTGAGCAGCTAGTTGAGCTATGAGGCCCAATCCTGCAGCTCAGATGGCAACAGCTAAGAGATCGTGGTGAGGAGGCCCGGAGGATGAGTGTGTGGAATCTGAGAGGCCATGAGTGTCTGGATGGCTGTGGCAACAGGCAGGTAAACATGAGTCGGGGTAGGGAGAAGGAGAGGGGTAAAGCTGGAGGGAGACTGTTGCAGGACATTAGCTCAAACATAGTTTTAAGCCGTGAGACCACCAGCACGTGAGGGCAGGAGCATGTAGGGGGACACTTGTGGCTGAGGCCCAGAGTCTGTGACATTTGGATGCTAGAGGGAAAGAGAGGCACCCAACAGCAGGCCTCATGCAGGAGCGACTAGTGACATGGGAACATCCAAGAACAGCATGGGGTGTCCTGGGAGAGGAAAACCTGGCAAGCCTGAAACCATCCAAGAGGCCAAGAGAGATGGCTTTGGAAATGTGGTTGTCATGGGAGACTTTGAAATGAAGAATTCTGTTTTCCTAGACAACTGTGATATTACTTCCACATTCCAAGAATCAGTAGCATTGCCTTTGCTGAAATTCTTGGTGACATCGTTGAAGAACATCATGGCTACCTCAGGAGCAGCATGCAAGGGACATGTGGGTCCCAGGGCGATGCCTAGGAGGTCTATTTCTTTGTCCGACTGGCTGAATTGTTTTGGATCTGTCCACCTAGGTTCCTATTGTCTTCTTCGCTTTGCCACTCACTTAGGGAAAGTGTTTCTATGTGTGAAACTTACTTGTGATTCCATTTTTTTTTTTTAATTCTCATTTTCCCTTTGGTTTGCTTACCTCAATCCTCTTCTAGATTTCCCTCTAACTTGTGTATTGGTGGTGTGTCATCGCTGTAAATTTCTTTGGAACCATGCGGGGAGTAGCAGTGTACCAAATGCCAAATGACTGCTATACAGATACCCGTGGGCCTTGTTTAAGAACTTGAATGCATCCTGATAGATGGGGGAAGAGACCTGGGCATGGAGCCAGGAGATATTTATTCTAGTTATGGCTCGGCCATTAAGTAGCTGTGTGACCCTTGTAGTCAGTTCCCCTCTCTGAACCTCAGCTTCCTTGAGGCTCCCATGTACGGGTCACACCTGCTTGTGGTCAGCAGGTATGAAGCGCGCTTGCACTCATCATCCCTGATTCCACGGAAAGCATTACTAGTTGGCAAGGCACTCTTTGGCACTGAGTTTAAACCAAACAACAGAATCCTTCTTAACACAGTACTGAAGCTCACAGTGCCAAGTTGAAACAGCGGGCTAGGCGAGGCCTGTTTCCGTGGAAGGACTCAACATCTTTGTGTGAGATTAGTTACTGTCTATGAACTTGAATTTTAGTGGAATGTATAGCGATATTCTGTTGTCCCCAAGATGAAATTCAAAAGCAGAGCGGGTGGGAAGGCTGTGTAATAATTACAAAGGACACTCTGTGTTTTTTGGCATTGCCATTCATGAAGAAGGAAATTCAGGCCATATCCCCCAACTATTTAAGTTGAGAGTCTGGAACCTTACAAAGTCTCACTTGGTGCTAAAGTCTGAATGAGTATTCTTGGGAACTGTAATTTGTCTTCTATTAAATAAACTTATTTAATTTGTATAATCCTTAAAACATTTTGTTGTTTTTTTTCCTTCTCAGATAGATATAAGGACACAACCTAATATGTCTATTTAAATCATCTTTCATAAACCTTGGAGTCAGTTCTATTTTTAGTGGAGAAACTGGTAAATTAACTTTTAATAAATTCCCAACTTATGAATAATTCCATGTCATGGAGTATAACTGGGCATAGTTCTGTCTATGTTCTTTGACCAGGATTCACTGAACCTCAAATTCTGTGATTCACACACTAAGTTCTTCTCCGCTCACCCCTCCCAATAGCCCTATGAGGTGGCTGATTTTGTTATTTCCAAGTTATCACTAAGAAAGTTGATGCACAGGTAGGTAAAATGGTGAAACCAAAGCATTTGCCAAGATCATCTTCTAAGAGCTTGGTGATGTAATAATATTCTAATAATGAAATTCTTCCAAAAATTTCGGTTCCTTTTCCTTTGTTTTGGGAACCCCAATGCAAAATGGATGCCCTCAAGAGAGGCTCCACAGACTGGCTGCTGTCTCAGGGAAAGGGTGATGTTTTCCACCCATTTCTTCATCTAATCCCCCTCCAACCTGGAGGTGGGCACTCTTGCCTCTCTTTTGGAGATGAGAAGACAGAGAGACTTTGAAAGCTCTACCTTACCACGGTCATGCATTTGAACTTGGGCATGACTCCAATTTCTTTCCTCCAAGATAAACTGCCTGTCAGGATGAATGATTCGTCCTCACACGCCCCTCATTTTCAGAAATAAAAACCAAGGGACAAGATCATTTTGGGGATTTCCAAATGTAGCTGCTGTTTAAAATTCAGATGCCTGGATCCTGGGGCTGTAGGGAGGGAGATTTGGCCAACGGGAAGATGTGGAGTCAGATGGCTGCCTGTGCATGAAGGTCTCCTGCAGCCAGGGACAAGGGCCATCGCAGGCTCTGCGGGCAGAAATGGGTTTGGGGACCCACTCTGGGCCAGGCACTCTTGACAGCAAGTATTTCTGAGCAGCAGTGATGCAATGAAGGGAGGAATGAGTGATGCCTGTTTGTTCCCACTAGGCACTGTCAGAACAAACCCGAGCACCTCTGACATGCTTTGTGCAACCCCGCTTAGGACATCAAGCTCTGGACACCGAGTCTGCTCTGCCCCAGAGCTCCAGAGGCTGCCACCCCTCCCCCAGTTCTGCCTTTGGAGCTGCATCCAGGGGATTCGCTGCAGCAGCAGGAAACGGCTAACAACAGGATTCACTCTGTTTCCTGGGAAAGCCTTTATTTTGCTTTGTTCTGCTCTTGAAAGTGAGCATGCACAAGACTGTCAAAATGGCTCTGCTCCTTTTGGTGGTGTCAGGGACAAGGGATGTTGAGCAGAAAGGCCAGAGCCCTGTGGAGGCTGGGAGGAAAGGCACCTCAGGGAAGGAGGAGTCTGCCTTGGGTCCATCCCTGCTGCGTGACCCTGGGCACATCGCTGCTGCCTGATGGACCTGGGCTATCGTTACAATCAAGGAGGCTGGCTGACATGCTGCTCAGGTCTCCTCCAGTTGAGAAACACTTTTGGGAGTGAGCTGGCCAACAACACCTCGCCGGGAGCAGCAGCTGACTGCTGCCTTGCTGGTCAGATTGCGAAACCACCCAACCCTGGTCCTTTCCGGAGTGGCTATTTGGAGTGAGAGGGAGGAGATAGGCTCTGACTTGAGACCGAGGAGGGGAAGGGGTGATACAAAGTGTTCAAGAAGAAAGACTCGAAGATAATGAGAAATGGCATCAACTTTCCCCAGGCTGTGTTTGGTTCTAGAAGCAAAAGCAAAAATAAAACAGGAGGGAGATGAAAAGAGGCATTTATTTTGGAGCTGTAATGGAAGCTCGTGTGTCAGTCGGGCTGAAGTGCCACCTTCTCCTGTGGCGCGGCATGTGGGTGACAGTTTGCACATCCAAATGAGGGGAGCCATGGATGCCCTGGTCCCTGAAGATGGATTTCTGGGTTGGGGGAGCAGGCTAGGGACTGTGCTGGTGCAGAAGGGATAGCAACATTAGCTTTGGCAAGTTAATTAGGGTTCAGGAGTCCAGCCTGTAAGCAGGAGAGAGGCTGGATTTGCATAAAGCCCATTTACATAATGTCCTTCACAAATTGTGCAGCCAGAAGGCTGCAGGCGGAGAGGGGGAGAGGGAGGCGGGGACGCCTGCGGCAGAGGCAGCGAGGGGGGAGGGGCGAGGCCCAGGGCCCGGCACGGAGCCCCCTTCATCTGCATCCTGTCTGACAGTGCCCTCTGTCCTCAGCACTGCCACCAGAAGTGACCTCATCTCAGTCCTTCACTGCGTATCACAACCATCGGCCTCCAGGCTCCTGCAAGATTCGAGGTCTCTCTGGCCCCAAACCTTTCCTGGACTCCTGCCCAGAGGATCCATTTTCAGCTTATTTCAACAGTGTCTCCTTGTGGGTTAGGCCCCTTCGATTCTCCTGAACCCATCTTCCTTATGTCCCCTCATTTCACCTAAGCTCAGTCCTTAGGAACGACCCGGCTCCCTGCCTTGTGTTGTCTCCTGCTGTCATTGGCCCTGGAATAAATGCCGGTGCCTTTGTGACACCCCTGCCCCACTGTCCCAAATGCTGCACTCCTGGGGAATTTTGTCCTGATGTCCCTGTGTCCTCCTCATTTGGATGCCAGTCCCCTTCCATGTGGCTGGGCAAAGTGTGACCACGTCTGTTCCAGAACTTTCACTGTGGGAGTGTGGCTGGGTTGGAGGCTACACAGGGTGAGCAGGTGACCAGGTGGGTGTGATGGGCTATGAGCTCAAGTGTCCGCTGGGAGCAGGATGCTAAGGCTGCTGAAGGGGAAGGGGCATTCAGTGGGGCAGAGAGTGGGTGCAGGAGTAGGGTGTGGGAAGGTGCAGGGAGAAGTTGGGGTATGGCAAAAGGGTGGCATGGGGTATAGCCAGAGATGAAAAATGCAATATATAGTGAACCTCAAATTTGGAGCCAAAGAAGCTAAAACACCATGGGCTGGCATTTTTTTTGTGGGGTGGGGGAAGTGTACTGAAAATTGAATGTAAACCTCTGAAGGTTGGCAATTGAAGAGAAGGAAGAGAAAAGTTGCATCTTTGAGCAGCTAAGTGCTATTCAGGTAAATTTGTTCAAGGGCCGGGAGTGGTAAGTCAGTGTTTCTCTCCTAGTTGGGAGTAGCCTATGGGCTCAAGTCCTGAGGTCTCCCAGCCAGAAATTGGGACAGATCCTGCTCTCCAAATCCTGACCTGCCTTTGAATGCAATCTACTTATGTTTAAGAAAAGTATGTGAAGGGGAAGGGAAGAAGAGGAGAGAGGCCAAACGGGGGCAGAGAGAAAGACAGTGAGGGGCAGGCAGACAACGGCACAGAGAAAGAGAAAGGAGGGAGGGGGGAGAAGGAGAGAAGAGAGGGAGAAAGAGAGAGGAGAGCAAAGGAAGAAATGGAGGGGAAGCCTGGGGGGAAGGGAAGGAGATCCCAGAAACAATGACCATGGGCAGCAATGTGGGGGGGGGGGATGGAATCTTCTAGATCATCTAAGACAGTAACCACTAACTGCATGTAGCTATTTAAATGTAAATTTGTGCTGTGGCCTTGAATGGAGCTTTGATGGTCACTGTCTTTGCTCTGTCTGGGGTCTGCCTTGGACATTGCCAGGTCCTTCTGGGTCTTTGGGCTGTGTCTGTCTTCTGAGTGAGACACGTCTGATGGTTCTCTCCCACCTATTCCTGGACATCCCACCCACACTAAGGTTTAATTTTAGCTCATTCTCTCTCAAGGACAAAGTATATATTTTTATTTTAATTTATGTCACCTGAACCATTTCCAAGTTTTACTTTTAGAACCTGTCAATATTAGTGACATGTGGCATTTTAGGTATTTTTCTGCTGGTGGGGTCTAAATTTATTGTCATTTTATGTCACTCGGCAAAATGCACAAAATGCCAGAAGTGTTATAAACAGGGACGATTTATGTTCAGGTTGGGGAGAGGTTAAGAGAATGAATATAATCAATTTTTTCAGAGACTTTTATGTGTGTGTGCGGGCCGGCAGGCACACATTTGACACTTAGTGGGAAGTGTTTTCTCAGCAACCAAAGACAGCAGATTCAGTTGGTGCCCAGTTACTGCTGCTCACAATTGATTACACTTCCCAGTCATGTTCATGGAGCCAGTTCCTGGTCTCAGTCACCCAGCATGGGGCCTTGCACACAGTGGGTGCTCAGTTAAATGTGGATGGAGAAAGGGAGAGAGATGCCAGTGGGAATTCTATCTACTCCCACCAGTGTGATCTTGCTGAATCTTATTACTCCATTGCTCAGACATTCAAGATACGTACCCAAGATGTCTCCGAGTGACATGCAATGCTCTGAATATTTCATATACATACTCCTTTGTGCCTTTTCACTGCTCTTTCTGCTTCTGGGAGTGCTTCTTCCTTTATCGTCACCTGGTGTCCTTCAGTCCAGGCTCCCCTGTCCTTTGCAACCTTCTCCCCTACCTCTCAGAGGAAAGCTGATTGCTCCTTCTTTGGGGCATCTCTTGTGCCTTATGAGATTAGTTTGAAAAATATGGTGAATGCTCAAATTTTTAAAAGTGATACAATACAGGACACATTACTATTAGTTTCCTTCAAAATACTCTGCCTTGCTTAGAATATTCTTATCCCATTGTTCTTGCCATTTTCTGAAGCAGTTCTAGAAAACCTCTTTCACAAGTGTCATTAGTAGCGCTGTCCAGATTGGCTCAATGCCCTGAATCCATTCAAAAATTTTACCTTTTGTTGTCTTTTTGACTTTGAGGAAGAGTCAGAAGCTTATGGTGCCAGATTCAGTGAATAAGGTGGATGAGCCCACACTGCAAAGTTTTTTGTGAGCTGCCTTTTCATTGAATGGCAGTAGGCAGCAGCATTCACTGAATTTCTGATCACTTGTAATGACATTCATGAAAGAGGACTTCCAAGCCCGGTGTGGTGGCTCATGCCTGTAATCCCAGCACTCAGAAGGTTGAGGTAGGAGGATAGTTGTGAGTTCAAGACTAGCCTGGGTTGCAAAGTGAGCTCAAGGACAGCCTGAACTGCATAAGGAGACCCTGTCTTAAAAAAAAAAAAAGAGAGAGAGAGAGAGACTGGACTTCCAGAGTTCCAGAGTGGCTTCAGGAAGTGGCAAGAACAATGAGACAAGTGTGTTCAAAGCGAGGGAGAGTATTTTGAGGGGGTTAGTGGCAGTGTGCCTTTTATTGCAATACTTTTTGATTTGAACATTCACTATATATTTTGATCACCTTTGTATACATACTTGTAATGCAGAGGTCCTGCCTTGCCTTGTTTGCTGCTCAGTCACCCCCCGGACAGCATGGTCTGGGAAGTCCCATTCATGTCTGTGCTGGGCCTGGGCAGAGACAATGCTGCCTGCCAGATAAGTGACTGACAGATTGAATGGGTGTGAGCCGGGCTGGTCCTCACCATGCTGCTGCTTGCTTAGGATCTGGCTGAGTAGATCTGCTAAGTCAGTCGTGTCTACCTGCTTCTAATTTTCAAGCTTTAGAACTGTCATGTTTTCCTCTATTCCACTTCTCCTTATACATTTATGCCCTTAAAAATGTCTTAATTGAATCTTAAGGAGTTTTGGACAGAGCTTTATTAGCTCAATCCATCACTTTACCAGAAGTGGGTAAAGGTGAAAGTTCTCTGTGAAAATGTGGGCAGAAGAAGCTTTTTGCTTCTTCTTCCATGCAATGAGGACACTGACATGGGTCACTCCTATGGTCCAGTGATAGCCCTAGAGAGACTTGTACCAGACAGGGTCAGAAGTGCCTGGTGGGCCATGGGTAGGGGCTTGGAGTCTACATGACAGTCATCACTCTCTGTAACCCTTGTTCCTGTCAATATCCTGCTCGTGCTGCTAATTCTTTTCTGAATGGCTGAGTCCTGCCTCCTAAACTCTAAGATTGGTGGTAGATTTCAAGGCTTTTATTCATATCACACAGAGCCACAGTGGTATCTTGATCCCTCAGGCTGCTATAACTATGTGGCATAGAGTAGATGGCTCATAAGCAACAGGAACTTATTTCTCAGTTCTAATGGTCAGGAGTCTGAGGACAGGTGTGAGGGTGGCTGATTCTGGGTAGGGTCTTCTTCCAGGCTGCAGACTGCTGGCTTCTCTTTGTGTCCTCATCAGGTAGGTAGGAGGGACAGAGTTCTCTGGGGTTCTCTATATAGTGGCACTATTCCAACTCATGAGGACCCCACCCTTCTTACCCAATCACTTCCCCAAAGACTGTACTTCTTAGTACCATCACCATTTGGAGTGTCAGATTTCTACATATGAGAAGTTTTTTTTGGGGGGGGGCGGGGAAGGCACAAACACAAGTGTTGAGTCCATAGCAGTAACTGACACATGTTTATTCTCTAGCTCACTCAGAGTTCTTGCCCTCATGTAATGAGACTGTTAGACAAGCCAGTAAGAACTCTTGAATTCCATTTTACCATTGAAAATCCAAAGTCTGAAGAAGGTAAAGGACTCTCCCAAGGTCAGGAGAAAATCAGCTAGGAGGCAAGATGTTGATCTTGGCTTAATCAAACTTCTGTGGAGGTGCCCAGTATTCTGCCCATAGTAGATGCTAGACCAACATTTGTTTGGAGTAAGCAGTGACAACATGTGAGGTGGGTCAGTCAGGAGCATGATTATAGCCCAAAGAGTAAATATAAAAATATTTAGCATCATATTTTCGAGGTTTATCCATGCAGCAGCATGTATCAGTGCTGCATTTTTTTCCTGGCTAAGCAATATTCCATTGTATGCATCACATAGCTTGCTTGTCTGTTTATCCATTGATGGACATTTGGGTTGTTCCTGATCTTTAGTTATCACAAATAATGCTGCTATGAATATTCAAGTGCCACTCCTTGCCTGGTTCTAGGTGAAAGAAACCACATATAAAAGGTCACATACAATACAAATCTATTTATATGAAATTCATAGAGAGAGACAGCAGATTAGGGGTTGCAGGGCTAAGAGGTAGAGAGAAAAGGGAGTGAATATTTACTGTGTGTGAGGAGTCCTTTTGGGCCAATAAACATGTTTGGAGAATGACTCACAGCATTGTGGATGTGCTCAAAGCCATTCTACAGTGGTTAATTTTATGCAGTATGAATACCACTTAGATAAAACAATTGCTTATGAAAGGCTCATTCAAGCAATGCTCACCAAGGCCTACTGTGGGCCTGGCAGCATGTAGATCTCCTTTAAAAACACATGCTAGGCACTCGGGAACATTTGTGCTATAAATATATGAGGGGTGGAGTTGACTCTTCCGGTCTCCAGCCTTGATCATTGGTCTCCAAGGCAACGCCGCAACACCCCTGGGCTGGTTAGAGAGGCAGAACCGTGGTCCCAGTGCCAGCCTCAGTGAGTGAGCCCCGCTGGAGCCACTGCTATTCTGTCCACTGGGGAGACAAAGGGGAGCAAGGGACTGAAACCGAACCCCCTCAGCCTGTCCTCACAGAATAGGATGTGTGGTTCTCTGTTTCTGTCCATCCCTCTCCAGGGTTCCATCTTTTCTTTCTCCCTCCACCCTCTCTCTCTCCCTGACTCCCTAACCCTTGCACTCTCCAAATTGATTTTTCTCACTCATGTTGGCAGTTTAAGCAATCACTGTTCTCAGCAGAAATTCCTTTCATTTCATTATACCCCGTTAGAAGTACTGGGCAATGGGGGGTGGGGCAGGGCCCATGTTTCCTTCAACCCATTTCTGGGTTGAGAGGTAGTGGAGGATATCAGTACTGAGCTTCCCATAGCACGGAGGAGGCCAGCATCATGGGTTGGCATGGAGACCCCTGTGTTGCTCTGGCCAGCCCCAAGGTTGATGGCACATCTCCCCAAGATCCCGGGGAGCCCTGACTCTTATTCTTCAGGCACTGCTCCCATGTAGAGGGTTTCCCATGGCTGTACAGCCCATATCTATACATTGTTCCACTTAATCTTCAAGACACTTCCATTTCACAGGTGAGGAAAATGAAGCTGGAAAATACGGAGTCACTTGTAAGGTACCTGGAAAAGATAGCAGGTCTCCAGGCTGTGGTCAGTTTATCCTAGATCCACCAGAGCTGGGTAATGAAGGACTTTCTCTGCCTATATGCCTGGCTGCAGGAATCCTGATAGAAAGAGCTAGGCATTGTGGTCTCATGGACTTGGGTTCCAGTCTCAGCTCAACCCCTTATTGGTCACACTGCTCTGGCTCCAAACTGCTGACCTTCCTTAGCTGTTCTGATGGCATGAGGAGACAGGGCAGAGCCAGGATAGCAGACTTCTCTCTCCCAACCAACTGTGGGAGCCAGAGAAAGCTGGACACCTTCTTGGAGACTCCATTTCTCCATCCTCAAAGCATGTTTAGGAAAAACACCTCCTGCCCTCTAGATGGTGGCAAGGATTGCTTGAGCTTGCTTCCATGCAGTTCTCGTGTAGCATATGTCCTGGTGCAAGAGCAAGTACTCAGTAAGTACTCTTGATGGAAATAGCAGCGATCTATTTCATGGTCCCTGAGGTGCTCTCGGATGGTAAGATGTACACTGAATTTAGAGAGGCTGAAACAGGAAAACAAGTGTGCTTAGAATCAAGAGCATCTTCCTGGGCACAGTGTCTGTTCTGTGTGAGGTATCAATAATGCCGGGCACAGTGTAGACATTCTCGCACCAGACCCTGACAATAGTTCTAAGAAGTGAGATCCATCTCTCTGTTACATAGGGGAAAAAAACTGAGGCTCAAGGAGGTGAAGTCACTTCCTCTAAGCCATGTAATTCATAAGCAGTGACACTGGATACTCTTAGGTCTGTCTGTCTGTGGCCGAATCCAAAGGACACATGACAAAAAACGAAACATGTGAGCATTATTTGCAAACTACACAGTTCCAGTTATGTATGTGGGGTAAAAGATAAGAGCAAGCAGTAATAATAATATCTGCTAAGCATTATTTGCCTATCATGTGTTGGGTCCTGGGTTTAGGTTTTTGCCTCATTTAATCCCTGCAATAAGAACTCTGTTGCTGTGCTTCTTATTTTATAGATGAGAACGCTGAGGCTCAGAGTGGTGAAGCTGTGTACCTCAGGTCATGCAGCCAAGAGACAACGAAGATGGACTTTGACACCAGACTTAAGAGTTCTGGAGTGGCTTTTAACCCTTAATCTGACATCGGAAATTGCTCATCACGGGGGCAGGGATCTTAGCTGGAAGGACCCTCTCTCCGTGTTCTATGGGGTTTCCCTCACCCCTTGTCCCACTCCAGGCTTCAAGCTGGGAATTAACGAGGCTCCCACTACTTTTCTGTGACTCATCTGCTTTTCTCTGTTCTCCGCACCTGTCCTCTGGAGCAGGGACTGGGACTGGGGTGGTGGGCATGCAGACAGAGTGTGCAGTATGCAGATCACCCCATTAAAATTTCATGTGGATTCAAAAATTCAGTGTTGACTCCGGTGACGCAAATAGGTATGAAAATTCCGAGGCAGACACAGTCATTGTTACTGAAATCAAATGGTTGAACGGCCGCTAATGAGGCAGACAAGGAGGCGCGCGCACCCTCTGAGGATTGAGGGAGATGCGAGGAGCAACCGTGCTACATTATTCATACGCTCTTGTTTGAGTTTCAAATCTCAAGGAGGCTCTGGAAGGGGAAGGCAGAGAGGGCAGAGGCGGGGGTGGCGGGAAGACGGTCCCACTCTGCCAGCTGTGGAAGGCTGGGTGACTAAGTGACAACCCATCACCGCTCCGCTTCCCTAGGGTCCCTGTGCTCCTCCAACTCTCACTGTAGCTCAGTCCACAGAACCTCCCCAGCACCTGCCTCTGCCATACCTGGCTTTCCCGGTGGGTGACTGTGTGTGAAAGAAAGAAGCGGGGGCACAGAAGATCATAGCCTTGGCTAGGTCCTGGCTCTGTTTGTGCTGGGGTAGGTGGCACAACTCTGAGCCTCAGTTTCTTCCCCTGCAAACTGAGGCAGTCAATGAGTGGCTCCTTTACTGACCTCAGGGAAAGGTAGCATTTCTGAGGCTCAAATGCTCAGGTGATCCCGCAGGTCTGGGGCAGGACCAGAGCATCTGTGTTTTCAAGCAGCTTGCAGTGGAGGCCTTGCTGCTGGTTGATGCCGCCGGTCTCTAGCTCTCCTGTGTAGAAAGCACTTTGTAAGACTGGTCTGCAGGTCCAAAGCCAATCATGAGCATCACTGGGGAGTTGGCATACACAACTCCCTGAAGGCTCCAGAACTTAATTGCTTGGGTCTGGGCATCTAGTCTGTAACTCCCTCCTCCATGGCTCTTCTCTGCAGCCAGGTTATTGTATTCTTTTTTCCATACTGGGAATCCAACCCAGGGGTGCGCTACGTGGAGCTGCATCGTCGGTCCTTTTGATTTTGAGGCAGGATCTCACTAAATCGTCTAGGCTAGGCTTGAACTTGCCATCCTCTTGGCTCAGCCTCCAGAGGAGCTGTGATTACAGGCACATCCTGGCTTTTAAAGTTCTTCTTACTAATACCTCTCTGCTGTTTATTTCCCTCTGGTCTTCTGACCATTTTGCAAGTCTCCTCTTCCCTGACTCCTCCTAAGCTTCCAAGACCACTAAGTTTCCTCTCTGTTTCTCGAGCAAAATTCTTTACAAGGCAGACCCTGCAAAACCAACCATTCCTCCTTGGAGGAGGAAGACAGCCCGCAACCCCAGCCCTGAGACTGAGCTCTCTTTCCAGCACACGGCACCTCCCTCCAAACCTGAACCATGCACTTGGGGTCCCACTGTTTGGATAAGTGGGGCAAGATGGCACTGGGGGCCCCCAAAGCAGCTGCACCTTCTGCTCTTTCAGATTGCTGCCCCATCACGCTGATGACATAAGTCTTTAAAAGTAGGAACCAGACTCCAGACAAGCCACGGAGGGGAAACCCACTAGAAGAGGGTCAGGATTAATAGCTACCCATAGAACCTGCTGGAAAGCACAATCCCTGTGCAGACCACACATTCTGCATACCCAATAGACAGGCGCCCCTGTCTTGCCTGCATTTCCTAATTATTACTCGGCTATAAAATCCCTCCTCTCTCCTGCCAGCATTATCTTAGTAAACGTTATGAGCGCTCACGAGGTTAATGCAGGGTCGTAAATCCACAGTGGGTCGAACAAGTACGACTTGAGGAACTGTTCATAAATCTACCGGAAAGGCTCCAGTTTGTTTATTTAATAAAATATCATTTCATAGAAGTGCACAGGGCACAGTGAGGTTCACACCTCTGCAGGTGTGGGGAGGGCTGCATGGTGCGCCCCGTGTACTCACAGATGGATGGAGCAGGGGGCCACATGGAGGCCAGGGCAGCATTCGGTGTGTAGCTATACCCAATGTTCCGAACTCGGGACCTGCTCTGTTTAAGGCAGCCTGTGTGCTCAGAATTCCTTAATGGGCCTCGTCAATATTTGAAATGGTGCTACAAAGCCCAGGATACGTGTAATGCTGTTTGCTCAACATGAACACCTCCCCGAGACAATCTTCTGGGATTTGTCAGGAGCGTTTGGCCCACACTGGTCTGTTAAATCAACAAGAAATCAGGCTTCTTCTTATGGTGTAGAATAAAATGCTGAAAGCAAGGGCGTTGAACTAAATAGACCTGGGTTCTAACACCTCAGTCACTGTTTGCTGTCAAGATAGAGATAGCCTTCTGCTCACCCCACTATCCTCAGTTTCCCTCTCTGTCTCATGGAGATGATCGTGGGTACTGGATGGAGCACAGATGTGATGTGCAGATGCTGGGATGGAACCCGAGGATTGCTTTCCTGCCCTTGCCTTTATCTATGTGTCTGCAGCACTGCAGCTATGTGAGGTGCCTTTGTAAATTGATTTTGGCTGAAGGTCATCTCAGGGGCCTCATTCTTTCCTTTTTAATTGGCTGGGTCTCGACCTGGAAATAAGACAGTGGGATTGTGATCAATGGAAACAGCAGAGATGTCTCAGGACAGGGAGGGAACTTCCTTGAGCCTCAGGAATGGGCATCATCCTGCACCAGAGGAGGATGGTAGCATGGTCTGGTGGTAGAAGCAGGGAGTCTGCAGGCCTGTGTTCAAGTCTGACTCTAACACTTAACTGGGCAGCTTCCCTGGTCACATCATTTAACCGCTGGATTCCTGGGAATTGCAGATCTGGATACCTACCTGTCTCTTAGGCTTCTGAGCATTAAATGAGTGAAAGATGGTCAAGTGTTTGTACTGTGCTGGTACTGCATATCTGTTCAGTATATGACCCATGCATGGATAGTGGTGGAAAACAAGAGAGGCAGAAACTAGGGTGATCAGACCATCCCAGTTTTCTCAGAATTTAAAGCTACACAACTGGGCATGGTGTTGCATGCCTGTAACCTCAGCACTCTGGGAAGCAGGAAGATCAAAGTTCAAGCTCTGCCCAGACAGCTTAGAAACTTAGTGAGAACTTGTCTCAAAAGCATTTTTTTAAGAAGGACTGGGTATGTAGCTCAGTGTGAACACCCTGGCTTTAATCCCCAGTTCTGCAGAAACAAAAGAGACAGAACCAAACTAACCACAAAGCAAACAAAACCGAAGAGTTATGCACATGTGATGCTTCCACTCTTGGTCCTGGAAGGACGAGTGGCTGATGGCCCCAGGACAAACAGGCAAGTCAATGCTGGAAGCACTCTTAACTCCGGGTGTAATCTGGCCACAGCTATTGATGATTTAATAACAGCTGGTTGATTAGGGAGGCTTCATCTAAAAGTCTCTAATTCCCCCAGGCTAATTGCTGAGCATTTGATTAACCCAAGAGCGCTCACTAGAATCACCTGAGGAGCTCTCCCAACATACCAATGACTGAGCCTCACCCGGGACAGGGGCGTCTCCAACTTGGCATGACAGACCCAAGGGCTCTGCTGTAGGGCACAGTCCTGTGCATTGTAGGATGTGGAGCAGCATCCCTGGCCTCTAGCCTGAAAATACCAGTAAGAAAAGCCCAGTTTCAGGACAAGAAAATATCTCCAGACTTTGCTCAGTGTTCCCCAGGGAGCAAAATCACCCCCAGTTGAGAACCACTGCCCCAGATATTTAACTTTGGGGATAGGATTGAAAGGCACTTTGGCATTTTGTAATTTGCCTCCTGCCCTCAGCTGACCCTAGACTTTGGCCAGGGTCAACCTCACTGGGAAGGTGAAAGGCAGTAACAGGCCAGGAGAACTTTGGTAGGGGTAGAGTGGATGTGGGACTGGGCCCAAGATAACCATGGGGGAGAGAACTTGAAGTTCAGGGTACCATGTTCTGAGTGCTCTTCTCTTTAGATACCTCCGGAAGGCAGCAGGGGACACTGGTCCAGGCTGCTCATGACTTCTTTAAGGGGGAGCTGATGCTAGTTTTCAAAATGTTTTTACATGCTAATCATTTGCTTCGCACAACTCTCTGGGGTGGTTGGATTTATTTGTACAAGTTATAGAAAAATGGATTTCAGAGAGTTTGAAACACTTTTCTCAAGGTCAAACAGCTAGTTGGCAGGAGAGCTGAAGGCATAATTCAGGACTAGTGACTGGCCCCTCTGCCACTTCTTTCTCCTTTGCTCTCTGGGAGCCAGCAGTCTGGGAAGCACACAGGAGGTGGGAGCGGAATGCAAAAACTTCTTTGTGTTCCACCTTGGCCAAGAAGAAAACATTTCTTGGGAGCTTCCTTTGTGCTACTCCTGGCACTTACACTATCTCCTTGAATTGCCCCAGTGTCTACAGGCAGCGATTCTTATGATTCTCTGAGCCATAGAGGAAAAAAGCAGTTTCCCAAAATCATGCATCTGGTAGTAAGCATTGGTGTTCTAGTCTCAAACAGAAGTCTGAAAGAAGAATATTCTATGATTTGTCATCAGAATGGAACTTTTGATATTTATTGAACTTTATCAGCTGTTGAACCAATGGAAGTCCCACTTTTTTTTGTAGCATTCCAGTGCTCAGAAGTCCTTGATTCAGCTCTGAGTGGAAGTAGCCACCAGTTAAATGGTGAAAGCACTCGCCCGTTAAATGTGCTGTTATTCCAGCAGTTGAGGTTTTCTATGTTGAGTC
Organism: Dasyprocta punctata; assembly: GCA_004363535.1. NCBI lineage: Eukaryota > Metazoa > Chordata > Mammalia > Rodentia > Dasyproctidae > Dasyprocta > Dasyprocta punctata. Next base: position 23,350 of record RJWM01004861.1, read on the forward strand.
ATCAGAGCTACCATCATCTTGATGCTAAAAAATTCCTCCTCAGCTCGGCTGGGATTGGCTCTAACCTCACAGGAAGTATTCACAGGTCTTGGAGCTGAAACGGGAAGTGACTCTGAGTGAGGTCAGTGCTTCTGGCCTTACAGAGTGAAGGGTAGTCACAATGTAATTGTAAAAAGCGATTACGAGGATCATAATAGTACAAATGGAGAGTGAGTTTTCTGACTGCCAGCCTTGGAAACATTTTAGAATTGGCTTTATCAGAGAAATCCATCATTTTGATTTTAACTGTGGCAGTTAACACAGCATTTGCTCTAATTTTAGAACCATTCTGAGACAGGAGTAGGTTGTACGCGTCTTTGTCAGGCCGTACGTAACTTAACATTTTCTGAGTCTAGCATGGATACTAGCCAAAAAATTATGTTTAAAGAATTTCCCTTTTAGAATCACATTGCGATGTAATGACTGTGTTTCTTAGCCCAAGTGGAATTTTATATTGGTTGAAACATCTACATGGATAATCAGCAGCCTCGGAATGAGAGGAAAGGGAAGAATGAGGTTAAAAGGAGCCAAGTTCCACTGGCATCACAGAAGAGACCTGGAAGGTAAACCTGAGACCTGAGATCATCAGTCAGAGAGAACAGCAGTCACATAGTGAAAACCCATGCAAAGCTTCAGGAGCCTGAAAGACCCAGCTGGATCAGGCATCAGAGAACATTTCAATGTGGAAGATGTAGGATATAAATGTAGTGGGGAGATCAGGACATGCAGTGGCTTGGGGAGTCTGTTTTCGTGAGGGCCAGCAGAAGCAGGTTTAACTCCAATCTCACCTCATTCTGATGGTCTGTTTGGATGCTCGGTTCCTGACTTTTATCTTCAGTGACTCCAGGGATGACAGGAAGCTCATTTCTATCACCCTATGGATCCATAAGTATGTTAGGTTTTGTGGTAAAAGAAAACTAGACTTGCAAGTAGAATAAAACCTGCAAAGCAATTGACCTTCAAACAGGTGGATTATCCTGGATTTTATGCGTGGCCCAGGATATACACTAGGGTCCAGAAAAATGGAAGAGAGAGACAGAAGAGAGAAAGCCAGAAAGATGGGAGCAAGACAATTTAGCCCTACTTGGCTGGTTTTGAAGACAGACTAAGGGGTCATGAGCCCTGGGGAGAAGGCAGCCTCTGGGAGGTGGGAAGGGCAGGAAGCCAATTTTTCCTATGTTCTCCAGATGGAATTGTTGATACTTTCTTTTTAGCCCAACAAGACTCGTTTTTGACTTCTGATCTCCAGAACTATAATATAAAAACTTGGGGTATTTAAAAAGCTGTAATACAATAGGCTTTTCAAAACCATTAAGTATGTGGTATTTTATTGTAGCAGCCAAGGGAAACTAATATGGGTCCTTATTTCTTCATCCAATAGGTAAGTTTACCAATCAGCCCCTTTTTGCAGTGCATTGAAATTGAACTGATGTGTGCCATCACCACCTCTGGCCAGCAGTATGGGTTTTTTTCCACGGATGTGATGGGTGAAGTGACCATGCCAGGGCCTCCTGGCTTAGTCTCTGCCTGTTCTAATGTGGGGCTAGATGAAAGACTCACGTAGGCCTAGGTTCAAATACTGGATCTGCCACTTACCAATGGCCTGATGACCTTGGACTTGTCCTTGTCCTCCTCTGGGTCTCAGTTTCCCAGTATATTAGATGAGTAGGCAGGGAGATCTATAAGAATCCTACCAGCTGTGACTCCCTGTGAGGACCAAGTGGGTCACCTTCTCTAGATGACCCAAGGCTCTCAGAGTGCCATCCTGTGAATGTGCCACACTGCACCTCCTCCTCAGAAAGAGCTGCTCCAAGGCTTCAGAGCAATGAATCTCCCCATCAACCCACTTGATTCTCTCTCCAAGGACCATGGCCTGCCTCCCACAAAACTGGCTGAAGCTAGGGGAGCATCCAGCGACCACAGACTGATTTGGCTGGTCCTTGTTGACACCTAGCCTGTGTCTTTGGCAATTCAACAGCTAACTACACCAATCTCTCTTGGTTTTTTCTATCAAGTTGATCCCCAAGGCCTCCTGGTACACTGGAAAGACTTGGATTTTGTAGTCAAAAAGAGATAAGTCAGATGGTGACTGAACTGGATCTCTTGCTTGTGGGCAACTTGCCTCTTCTCCATGAGTCTTAGTTTGTCCATTTGATAAGTGGGAATATTACACAGCAATACAGCTTACCTTACAAGGCCATAATGAGATCAGGATGTTATATGGTAAGATAATTGCTATAAGGCAGGAGGCCTGAGGAAGTGTGGAGACTATTAATCCCATCACAACTGAGGGGATGGGGTTGGGGAAAATTATCACAATAGACTTCCCAAGAAGGGTATACTTATGCTAAACTTGCCTGGCATGATGCATGAAAAAACTTTAACATGAAAGTCAATGCGACATACATGCCCAGAAGGGGAGCGTGGAGTTTGCTGGGGTGGGTGGTGGACCCAAGACCCCTCCAGCTCCAGGCTGACTGATTGAACCCCATCCTGAACTTAACCTCCCTTCCTGATCTTTCCTTCTGCCCCATAGCACGATCCTGGCCCCAGGTTGTACATCCTGCTGCTGGGACACACAGCAGGCACAGATATGACTGGAGGGAGAGAGGGAGAGCTGGGAAGAGGGGCTTGAAGAAGATTGATGTCGGCATTGTTGCCATGGCAATGGCAAGATGGGCTGGAAGCTCTGCTGCTGAGAGCAGCTCCTCCAGTTCTCCCCAGATTCCAGAGCATTGAAAGGAAAGCAAGAGGTTCAGGAAGCGGGGACTTGAGTACACAGGTGAGGGCCTCGGGGTGATATCCAATGAGAGGGGAGACCCCAGGACCAAGGATGCTCTTCTGGCAGCATCAGGTGTATTAATAGGTCCTTAGAGAAGGCCTCTAAACACCTGCACTGAAAGATGTGGAAACCAAACAGGCAGGGGGAGAGTGGAGAGGACACACTATGATGTACCCAGGGCTTACAGCTCACTTCCAATTACTTGCCTCTGTCTCCACCAGATGATGGGATCCATGAGGGCAGGAAAGCACTGGGGTAAAGCTTAGGTATATAGAGACAGGGGTTTTAAATCTGAGCTCTGCCTCTTGCCATGTGGATATCAGTGTGTGTCATGTCCCTTCTCTGCCCTCAGTTTCTTCATCTGCCAAATAGATAATACATAATATTACCTGTCTCATAGAGTGGCTGAGGTTTCTGAATGATGCGCCTGATATAACATATTTAGTGTTGTGTTGACAAAATGCAAATGGTCAGCAAATGCCACTGTAACAATAAATACTATTACAAGTGTACCAAGAGGCAAGGAAATTTGTGTCTTGGTGGCAAAATAAAATAGGCATTATTTGTGTGACTGCAGGAGTGCAGGGATCTAATTCACCTCTTGAAGTATCTGGTCTTTCCCCTTCGCCTGCCTTACACTAATAAATATATTTCCCCCTGTCCTTTAGAAAGTGGCATTCCACAGGCTGACATGGGTGCACAGGACCCTATTCAGGAGACACAGGTCGATAATAATAATAGTTCTCAGGCATTGGGCTTTGCCTTGTGCCGGTCTTCTTGGTAAGCACTTGACATGAATTCTTCACAATAGCTATGGAGGTTAGATGCTCTTGTCTTGAAAGACAGGAAAATGAGGTGGAGAGAGGTTGCATAAGCCACCCAAGGCCACCCAACTGGTGAGAGTTGGAAATGGGAGCGTAAGGAATAAAGAAGAATCCAGTGTTTTTGTTGCTGGCCATGGTGCTGACACGTCAGAGCACAGGGCACAGCGGGGTTGACTGCCCCTCAGAAGTCTGTTCACCCCTGTCCCACCTGCCCCAGGAATCCAACAGGTGAAACAAAAGGAAGAGAATTTGCAAGTACTTTCTCCCATTCTGTAGGTTGTTTCTTGTGCTGTGCAAAAACTTCTTAGTTTCGCTTTTGCTGCCTGCACTTTTGAAGTCTTAATCAAAGAAGAAAAAAAAAGTGTTTCCCTTATGTTTTATTCTAGTAGTTTTATAGTTTCAGGTCTTATATTTAGGTCTTTGAACTATCATGAATTGAGTTTTTTGCATGACTAGAGATAAGAATCTAGTTTCATTGTCTGCATAAGCATATCCAGTTTTCCCAGCACACATGTTGTATTCATGTACCTGGGTATTACACTGTATCCCACACATATGTACATTTATTATGTATTAATTTAAAATAAATATAAGGGAACAGAAGTGGGGAGAGGCCATAGAAGAGAGGATACCAGGAGATAGTGACAGAAAGTGTCAGAGTCTCTGGAAGGACCCAGCTCCTGAAAGGGGACTCAGGAGAAATAAAAGTGATTGATTTGATACATATTTTGAATACCAAAGTTGTTTTTCTCTCCTTAGTTGAAAGGGAGACATTCAATTCCCTCCCCTTTGTCATACTGTTGGTTAGTAACCTGTTTCTGCCCCTCGCAAATGGAGTCTCATTATCTCTTTGAGGGGTCAAAATGAGGATACTGAGAAATTTGAGTATGGTGCTGTTTCTTTTTTTTTTTAATTTAAGAGAGAAAAAAAGACACATATAAGAAAGACGAAAAGCAAAAGAGACAAACAAACGACTAGAGTAAATGCACAACAGTAACATTGCAGGTTTACAAAACAGGATGACAGAAACTTGACAATGGTTGCAATATTGTGTATCGCTATCTTCAAAATGGTTGTTTACATTAACAGATATAGACATGTAAAATTGATCTAATCATATGAGTACTAACTGGTCTTTCTCAATAACTAATACATTCAGCAGTATGTTCATTTTAGCTATCTTACATATACATATATACAGATTTATATCTTTTCCTTTTCCCTTCCCTCTTTTCCCCTTTTCCCTTCCCAATTACTTTTGCTCTTCAAGTTGTTTTTTATCCTTCCACAGTATTTATTATAGATTTTGGATCATATATACTTTTTCAGTTTCTTACACTAGGGAGACAAAGTGGTATTTACACATGTGGGTTTGATTTATCTCACTTATGAGTATGGTCTCAAGTCGTGTCCATTTACTTACAAAAGTCTCAATGCAATCTTTCTTAATAGCTGAGTAGTACTCTATCGTCTAAAAATACCACATCTTTTTTATCCGTTCTTTGATTGATGGGCACTTGGGTTGTTTCCAAGATCTGGCTGTTACAAATTGGGTTGCTATAAACATGGGTGCACAAATATCACTGTGATATGTGCTGTTTCATACAGGTGCCGAGAACATTTTCTTTAGCCCTTCTCTTGGTCTTGCCAATAGCTTTTGGCTACATTTACTCTGGTATGGGGAAGTGATGGCCAGCCAATCCCTGGCCCAGAAAGTGTGCTTCCAGAGGAAGAATTCTCGTGGCCCAGCCACCAAGTTCATTTGTAATGCGGGCATTCCCCACATGAAGCTCCAAGCTGCTCCAGAGTTAGGCGCTGCGTCTCCCTACATTAAAAAGTGCCTGGAGTAAGGATCTTGCTCTGATAGCAGCATGTAAATGCCTCTTTCAAGAGGGGAAATTGCTTTGAAGTTACTATTTCCCTGGCTTTGATAATAATCTGCTTAATGTCTTGTGTCAAACTAATTACAGCATAATTACCTTTTTTAATAACAGGTACTTTTAATTGGTGCAGGGTTAAACAATTCTGTTGTAAAAATCAGTTGTTTTACATTCATAGCTATAGTTTACGAAGAACTGGGACAACCTTATAATATTAAACACTCCACAGAGCTGGGATGGGGCAGGAATGAGGGTACTGCCAAACCTCCCCTCCACAACCTGGCACCCCTTTTCTCACAAAGATTTTATAGACAGCACTCCTAAAGTCAAACTCTTGGAGAAGGAGAGGAAGGATATGCAGTTGCTGTGTGCATGTTACACCGTCTCACTTCCCTCTTACATGCACACACACAAAAGCACATGGAAGAGATACTGCTATCTTTGTTAAGGATGGGTAAACTGAGGCTCAGAGAGTTAAACAGCCTGATCCCAAGGACAATGCCAAATGATCGGATCGGACTTCAAACTTATAGTTTTTGTTTCTAAGTACCAAGTTTTTGAAAGGTGGCATAATTGAGTGGTTATGAGCTTGGGAGATGAGGACTTAAAATCCAAAATATCTAGGTGTGGTTTCATATCTACAATATAATCACTATGGACCTAGGGCAGTTTCTTACCCTCTGTGAGCCTTGGTTTCCTTCTCTGGAAAAGTTAGAAGTATCTACCTCATGGGATTGATAAGACGATGTAGAATTATGTAGGCTCAGGGTCTTAACTAGTAGCTACTCATGAAGGAGAAGCTCCTCTTACCCTCTCTGAGCACTGATTCAATCCTGCTTTTCTTCTCCCAGATTCTTTCCTTGTAGACCCCTGAGAACCCAGTGGATATATTTCCTCACGTCTTGGCTGAAAAAAGTGCACACACTCATCTCATTATTGCTGCTTTTTGCATTTCATTAAAAACCCTGACAGGCCATTTCATAATAATTTATTAGCACAGAGTCAATTTTTATTAATTACAATCATTAATTTATCAGTGTTCCCGTCATCAGAAGTTTGGTCAGAAATGAAAAGCAAGAAGTGCAGAGAGAAAAATGGGAGGAAGTGGGGGTTGTGGGGCTCAGGGTTCAGTGGGGAGAGGAATGGAAGGAGCTGGTAGGCCTGGGAGGGCTGGAAGGCTTTGTAGGATGAGGCGACATCTTGTATGCAGAGCTTTGGGCAAGGGCAGCATCTCCCACTGGAGCCCAGTAATTTGAGTATCGAATTCCTTTATTAGTGCAGGGCAAAGGAAGTAAAGGTGTAATGTGTGACAGAGCTTCCCAGGTCCCAGGAACAAAATCCTCCAAGTTCTGCTTTTGTCCCCAACTCCAACCCCTACCACTTCCCTATGGTTCACTGCTTGAATATTTCTTTCCTGGTCAATATCTACCTCAGCCTTGAGACTATAAACTCCTTGAGAACAGAAACTGGTTTTCACCATGGTCTTAGTTACTTTTTTCATTGTTGAAATAAAATATATGTCATACAAAGTTATAAGGGGAAAGGTTTATTTAGCTCAGTTTGTAGAGGTTTCAATCTATAATCGACTGGCTCAAAGGCAGGATGGCATGGCAGATAGGCATCACAGAGGAGAAATAGATTATGGTGGGCAGAAGGTAGCAAAGCAAACAGGGATGACCATGGTTCTTTCTATCCCTTGTATCTTACCCAGGCTACTTAGAGCTAGTAGAACCCCCACCCTGAATCTTCGTGTCCTTGAACCTAGTACTGTACCATAAATCAATTTTAACATCATACTCTAGATCTAGCCATTTCTGAAAAAACCCCACCTAAGACCTTGTGAGGTTTTGGGGGAATATTTAGACTCGAGCTATAATATCTTACCCCTGGTTCTCCAAAGACTTATGTGTATCTATTTATGCAAAAAGCTTTTAGTCTATCTCTAAAAGTTGCCAAAGTCTTAACAGTTTCAGCATTGCTAAAAAATCTAAGTCTAAAGTCTCTTTTGAGATTTAAGGCAAACTCTTAGCTGTAAGCCCCTGTACAAATGAAAAGAAAGTTAAACACTTTTAACATTTAATGGCACAAGACATTTTTATTTTAAAAGTTAAAAACAGGAGAATAGCAAGGAATGGGAGCAAAGCAAGACCAAAATCTAGCAGGGCAAACATTATATCTCAGTTTATTTTTAGCATCCCTGGCAATCTGCAACAAGTTGTGAACTGTAAAGGGCTTAGCTGACTCTGCCTGTAGGGCACTTTTGGTGGTTGTAGCTCTCATGGTATTTTTTTGTTTTGTTTTGTTTTATTCACTTCTTGCAGTTTTTCTTGAATAATGTACATTTTTGGCTTTTCTAAACTTTTGGGGTTTCTACTGTACTTTTGGTTTTATACTCGTAGTTTTACACACTGCCCTCTCAGAGGCATACTCTCTGGTCTCTCAGGCATTTTATTGTAAACTAGGTGAAAGCCTTCTTGATCTCATAGCTCTTGTATTTTGAATGTGCCTAAAACTAGCACTATGACCCCAAGGTCTGTTGCCAGCTGAACAAGTACCTAGGCTTTTTTGAGGGGTGGAAGTGCTGTGGGGATCAAGTGTCTATGAATTAACTTTTGAGGAATGACTTTTTTTTGGTCACTGCCATTTTGGAACATGGTGTGCTGAGTTTATTTATTTATTTATTTTTTGGTACTGGGGATCTAACTCACAACCTCACACCTGCTAGGAGGGATGCTTAGGCCATTAAGCTAAATTCCCAGCCCTATTTTTTTTCTTTTTTTCTTTTTTTTTTTTGCAGTACTGGGGATTGAACTCACAACCTTGTGCCTGCCAGGCAGGTGCTTAGGCCACTGAGCCAAACTCCTGGCCCTGTTTTTTTTGAGGCAAGGTTATGCTATGTAGTTCAGGCTGGCCTTGCTCATGTTGTAGCCCAAGCCAGTCTTGAACTCACAACACTAAACCTACTGCAACTTCCTGAGTGCTGGGATTAAAGGCCTGCACCACCACGCTGAGACCTAGCCCTATTTTTTGAGACAGGGTCTTACTGTAGTTCAGGCTGGCCTTGAACTCACTTTGTAGCCTGGGCTGATCTCAAACTCACAACAGTGCTCCTGCCTTAGCCTCCCGAGTGCTGGGATTAAAGGTGTGTGCCACCATGCCCAGCTTTAGGTTTTGTTTTTATTTTTTTAAAGCAAAGTTATTTATTTTTGTAATTTTCAGGCTATAAAGGTGGAGTCTTGTTTTCTGTGATGCTTCAGGGCTTTTTTTGGTAGCAATCAAGATTTTATTTTGATTTTATCTTTGTAGTCTATAGCTTTACTAGATCTTTTTTGGGGGGCCAAACTCAAAATGTCTTAAAGCAGTTTGCTGAGCATTTTGCTCTTGATAGTTAACATAAATCTGGCTAAAAGCCTCCAACAATAGCTATGTCATGACCTCAACATTAGACTGTCTTGAAATTTTTTTTTGTAAGATTAATTGGTCTGCCACTCTTAATTTTAGTCTCAGGCAAAGTCTCTGGACATGAGCAAAATGTAGACAAAAGCTTTGTAAGCCATAGCATATACTGTTTGGAGTCTAACAGTCAATGTTGTCTATTTTTTTTTAAAAGAGAAACCTCTCAAGCCTGGTCTTTATTAACATTATTTTTGTCAACATTCTGGTCTTCTGAGTTCTGACTAGAGTCTCTTATCAAGTATAGCCTAAGGCATTTTATCTCTATTTATTTTTGGCTAGCATTTTTGAACCTTCTTAAACTCTTTTTTATAAGCCAGCTCTTTTAAACCACATGGTCAGGTATAGTTACAGCAACAACCCCATTCCTGGTACCACATTTTGTCTTAGTTACTTTTTTCTCATTGTTAATACAAAGCATTTGCCACCCAAAATTAAAAAAAAAAAAGCAGCTGGTACTTGCCTGCTAGCTCAAGACCATCAGAAGGAAAGAATCACTGTCCCAGGTGCTGACCACACATGTCCCCTCCATCACTGATCCTGCTCCTGAATCCTGTGTCTGTGTGGTGAAGCTTCCGTCTCTGTCTTCTCATCTACTCTTCTGCAGACCAGGGTAAAGTGAACAGAAACATCTTTACATCTCTTCTGTTCCAATCCTAGGTCAGCACAGCAGAAATGTATCCTTCTCAGGAGCTGGAGTCTGGGGGCTACACAGAATCCCATCCCATCTGTTGGTTACTGTGAGGGTTGGCTGTTGGTTCCTGTGCCCCACCCCAATAGTAGTGGGTATAGAATGCTTTCTTCAAGAGATGGCATCAGTGCAAGCTCTGGAGGATGAGTTGGGTCACTGTTGGGGACAGGTGAGTAACAATCCAGGGAGGAGTGAAGCTGTCCACAGAAACATGAAGGTGAGGCCCACCCAGCATACTATGTTTTGGGAGCTACAAGAACCTTGGTGAACATTAAGTATAAACTACATGGAAGAAATTGCCAAGGGACAGTGGAAGGGATCAGATTTGCAGGGTCTTGCTGATCGCTGTAAGGTAAGTGTCTTGTATTGAAGGCAATGGGGAGCCATAGGAGGGTGTGAAACAAAGGAAAGAGTGGCAAGACCAGGTTTGAATTTTAGAATTCAACTGTTGCACAGGGATTGGAGGAGAAAATATGGAGGCAGTCAGTGAGGGGACCCAAAAGCCATCCCAGGAGAGGAACCACAAGTAAGGCCGAGGAATGACTGTGTGGATGGGAAGAATTTGGATTCCAGTTATTAAGAATGAGTTATCCTTCACTGATACCCTTGCAAATCATCCTTGAAACTCAAGTCTCAAGTGCATCTTCTGGCACAAAGATGTTATGAGCTGCCAACTTTCCAGAGTTTTCCTCTAACCTCTGATGCTATGAATAAGGCATCATGAGGCCGCAGCATTACAAGGTTTTGTCTTCTTGAAGAAGGTCCATTCTGTTCCTAGTACATATCTCAGAGCTCAGCTAGAGTTTGGCATGAGGTGTTTTGTCGCTGGATGAAAGGGTCATTCAGTGCTCGAACTGCTGTCCACGCTCCAGTTCCAAGAGTACAGAAGACTGAAACGATAAGAAATTTTACCTTTCAGAAACTTTTAGGGTGTGACTCCTTCTCTTGATTTGAAAGTCAAGCTGAGCCTTATCAAATATATTCTCTCTGTACTTTCTCTTCTTCAGCAACTGAAAGAACCTCAGGACCCAAGCTCAGTTCTCCACAACTATCCTATTTAAGCAGTGTATGCTTATCTAAAATTGGGAAATCCATGCTGATTGTGCCAACTGGTTGTTTTCTGAATCCTCTTAAATCATGAGGATTTCTCTGGATTGAGAGGAATCCCCAAATGAGCAAGGGCTCATTTTACAAATGACTATGGTTCTTCACATTTGAGTTGTGGGATCCAGCAAGAGCATAGCAGGAGTGCTCTTGAGTGAGGAGTTAAGAGGCCAGCCTGTCCTTGACTGGGAAAGTAGCACATTTGGAAGGCTAGGAGAGAGTGATTCAGGATTAATAACACAGATATTGGAGGTACTTTGTCCTGACCTAAGTACAGCCATCATGAGCCAATCTAGGGACAGATGGCCACTTACAGAGCCAGATGTGCCATAGGGTTTGTTATGGTGTGGTATTGCCTGTCATCAGCAAGTTATGGGGCTCTGTGCTGAGGAGACCTGTCTGATGGGCCCCTACTTGGGTAGCGATGTCAAAGGAGGAGAAGGAACAGGAAAGTCCTCCTGTATTTCAATGTCAGGAGCCTGGTTAATGCCTCTTCCCTTTCGTTCTTTAGTAGATTTCTTTATTTTTTAATAAAAGTAGCCATTTTTCCAGATTAGAAACATATAATATGCTCATTTTTATGTCATTCAGTTAATGTTTGTCGATTATTCTTTATGTGACAGCCACTAGAGATAAGTCTAAGGGTAAAGGCAGATCTGATTCCTGGCCCTGGAGGGCCCCAAGGGAAAGGATGTGGTCAGATACCCACACGATGTCAGAAGAGTCCAGGGTTCTTTCAACTACAAACTCTCATGGCCATTTAGCCAAGCTAATTTCTAGAAATCATGTGAGGGATAGCAATTTGACATGTATTAAGTACTGGCCAGAGTGGAAAGTTTGACAGCAAATCTATCTAGGAAGGAATGTATCTTTTCTGAGGCTTCACTACCACCATCCATAACACACTTTGATTATGCTATGTTCTGCATGGAAATTTCTGGGATATCAGTTACAGAGATTTTTAAAATATACACATATACACACATATATACATTCTTAATACTGTATATAGTAATACAAGTGTAATATATATTTAATATATGTACACATATACATTTATTTACATGTTGAATGCACATATATACATAAATATATTAATACACAATTAATTATTTCTAATTGTGATAAAACATAAAATCTTTCTTCTTAACCACGTTTAAGTATGTGGTTCAGTAGTGTTAACTGTATTCACATTGTTACGCTACCCACTGAGGATACTTTATCTTCCAAAGCTGGAGCTCTCACTGATTAAGCAACTTCCCATCTGTCCCTTCCCCAATTTCTCACCAATCTACTTTTTGACCTTATGAATTTGACTGCTCTAGATGGTTCATGTATGTACAGTCACACAGTCACACAGTATTTGTCTTGGCTTGATATGGTCATTTTACTTAATGTGATAGTCTCGATTCGCATCTATGTTGTATCACGTGTTAGAATTTTGTTCCTTTAAAAAGGTGAACAGCATCCTATTGTAATGATGTGCCATATTTTGCTTATCCATTCAGCCAGTGACAATGGTCATAAGGGTAGCTTCTATCTCCTAGCTAGTGAGGATAGCATTGCTATGAATGTGGATGTGCAAATATCTCTTTGTTATACTACATTCTGTTTTTGGTATTTTGGAAATAAACCCAGAAGTGAAGTGGCTGGATCATGGAGTAATTCTATGTTTAATTATTTCAGAAACTTCCATACTTTCTTCCATAGCAACTATACCATTTTACACTTCCACCAACAATGCTGCAGAGTTTCAGGTTCTCCACATTGCTGTGAACATACGTTATTTTCTATTGTTTTTAGTAGAAGTCATTCCAATGGGTGTGAACAAGAGTCTCTCCCTTATTGGTAGATGAGGCCACAGGATCCCTTTTGCTACAGTACAGCAGATAAACATCCCTTCCTTCACTCCAGGCTCAAGGCTAGTGTCATCCTAGACTCACAGCGGCTGGGGACACAAGGATGCATCTGATTTAGCCTTCACCTTGGAGACACAGGCCTAGGTCTGAAATGTGCCCAGATTCAAATGGCAGGGAGAAGCTTATAGGGTGTAAGATGAGAGAAATAGTCTGAATGGAGCAGAGTGTGTTCCCTGTGCTGCCCTTGGCACAGCAAACACCAGGTTCAAGTCCCATACAGTTACTTCTGTGTTTGATAAACTCAAGCAGTTGTTTTCTGTAACTCAGCCTCAGTTTCCAGACTTTTAAACTCTAACAGTATCTTTGTTACTTTTCTCTCCTTGCTGAGACAAAATACCCAACACCCAAAGTTAGATGGAGAAAGGTTTATTTAGCTTACAGTTTGTAGAGGCTTCAGTCCGTACCTGGCTGGCTCCAAGACAAGTTGGTTTGGCAGAGGGGCATGACAGAGAACAGTTCATGGCACCCACAAAGTACCAAAGGAACAAGGGAAAAAAGACCAGACTCTTTTTGTCCCTTATATTGTATGCAGGCTACCTGCCCTAGGTGGGTATAGCACTTGTAACTTTAAACCTAGCCAGTAATATGCCAAATCAGTCAGTGGACTGATTTAGTAATTATGCATACTTAATCCCAGCACCACACACTCTTGGTCTGGCAGTCTCTGAAACCCTGACCCCCACAACTGCATGAGACTTTGTGGGGACATCTAGACACAAGCCACAACAAATAGTGAGGATGACATAATTGATTTGTTATGCAGACTTAAATGATAGATTGGGTCTATCTATCTATCTATCTATCTATCTATCTATCTCTCTCTCTCTCTGTCTCTAGCAATCTATCATCAACCTATCTATCACATATCATCTCCAATCAGTATATCCTCTGTTGTAGTATAGTACGGGGGGAAACAGACAGTTTTTTGTTTATTTTCTCTCCAGAGAGGAGGGTTCATATACAAAGTGCACAGTAGATGTTCTCTGCAAAAGTCTTGTTTTAAATTACCCCCACTTCCCTTCTTTCTTCTGACACCCTTCCTCAGCCCACATTGGCACCTGTCATTGTTTTTATGTCCTTCAACCCACTGTCTGGCCTTTCATGTATACAGCCATCCCCTGGCATCTGTGAGGTGCTGGTTTCAAAATTCCTAAGGGGACTGAAATCTATGGATGCTCCTTCCCTGTAATTGCTTATTATTTGTATACAGCCTACACATATCCTCCTGTATACTTTCAATTATAACTAGATTAATCATAATGCTTAATATAATGTAAGTGTTATGCAAATTATTGTTATACTATATGGCTTAGGGAATAATGACAAGAAAAATCCATACACAGTCAGTATAGACACAATTTATTTTTTCCAAATATTTTTGATCCACAGTTGGTTGAATGTGTGAATCTAGAACCTGCAGACACGGAAGGCCAGACTGTGTCTGCAGCCTTGGAAAGCATGCATACGGCGTGTGAGCTTTTGTAAATTGCAGAAATGGTCCCTGAGTCTCCTCTGGCTTGCACTCCTGTTGCTTAGTGTGGTCTTTGAGATCTGCCTGCGTTGCTGCGGCCGTTTATTCTGATAGGTGCAGAATATTTCCTTCTTTGCCTCCCGCCACAGATTGCTTATCTGTTGATCTGGTGAAGGGTGACTACAACTCTGTGTGGATGTAACAGGACACATCCAGTGTGTGTCTTCTTGTGCCACCAGTGAGGATTTCTCCAAGGTGCATGACCGTGGATGGCAGTGCTGGGCTTTTGGGTGTCAGCATGCAGAATGTCACTAAGTCTCCTCAGAACATACTAAGATGGTTATGCTCTCTCCCCCTGGATGTGGAAATTCCTTTGACACCATGCTTTTGCCAAGATCCAATACTACCTTTCTCTTTGACTCCCACTAGTGAAGTGGGGATCATGTGTTAATTCATGGTTATTTGGATTTAAATGTCACTCTTTCCTAGTAATTTTGTACAAATTTTTTCTACCCTTATTAGTAATTTTATTTGTCTTTCTGCAAATTGTTTACTAATACGTTGTTCATTGCACTTTCAGATTTTCTAAGAGTTAATTTTTCTGTGCTTTCTTGATAGTTATTCTTGACAAATCTCTCATTTCACTTTTAAACACTGTGCTATCTTTGTGTAGAGGGTCCATGGGACAAATATCTTAAATATGTTATAAGCCAATTCTGATACGATATCTGATATTTGGGTTTTTGCAAGAAATCCTGCTGGTTTCATTTAAGATCACAAAGATATCCTTTTCTATCTTCTTCCTAGTTTTCACTTTTCCTATTTAGGTGTTTAATCTATCTGCACTTGATTTTTATGTATGTTGTGCTGTTCACAATCCATCTTAATTGTCCCCCACAGAGTGGTTCAAAATTTCAAAACAATGTACTCTGTAATTCATTTCCTCAAGGTTTGCAATATTCTCATCCCGCCCCTCTCCAGTTTGTCCCACTTGTCTGTTTTTTAAATCTATACTATTAATGTGGTTTTAATCAACAACAAAAACTGAGTTTCCCACCAGGATTATAGCAAATGAAACCTGCGAAAGGACGTTGGACATTTCCAGATCTGATCGCACACACACGGCCCAGTTAGGCTCAGGCAGGCAAGGCCCACATTCAAGGACATCGCGGCAGATGTAGAATTCCTGACTGCTGACCCCGACCCCGTCACGCACTACCGAATGTGTGCTCCGTTCTGAGACACCTGAGGGTGCTCGGCTGTGAGTGCCTTTTAGGGGCAAACATATTCTGAGCCTTAATGAGAGATTAAATACCAAATACCTTAACATTTGAAAAAATGACATTTATTATACTGGGT
Organism: Dasyprocta punctata; assembly: GCA_004363535.1. NCBI lineage: Eukaryota > Metazoa > Chordata > Mammalia > Rodentia > Dasyproctidae > Dasyprocta > Dasyprocta punctata. Next base: position 38,872 of record RJWM01004861.1, read on the forward strand.
TGTAAACAGAGAAAAATTACAATAGAAGCCAGTGTTGATCTTACATAAACGGCACCCATTCGGTGTAATGACTCTGTGAATGTCAGTGCTAACAAGCACATAATTGGCACCACGGAGATAATTTTTGCCACCTTATGCAGAGGGGGAACCGTTGTGCATAATGATTTTACTAGGAATATTCTTTATTCAACAGGCCCATTTGCATAACCCTCCCAACTTTCTTGAGTTCATACAGAATGCTCTGGAGACCTTGCCAAGTCTCTTCCAGAAGACGTCTGCTCCTTGAACTGATCCTGCATTGAGCGAGCATGCGTGGGGTGCCAGGCTCTGTGTTCCCCGCCTCCTGTGCATTATTTGCCTTTATAGACAAGTATATGGTGCTGGATCTTTCTCCAGTGCTGAGCTCTCTCTTGCCCTGCCCACTGCCACGTTCCCATTACCCAGTACAGGCCTCAGATAGGGGAGGTGCTCAATAATGTTGGATTTATATAAGGTTGATCTTGTGGCTATTGTATAAAAGAGAAGTTTTTGTTGCTATCATTTGAAATTACCTGCCAAGGCCAAATACCAGTCAATAGCCAATCAGGATTTAAAAACAAATCAGCCCTACTCTGAATGTATTTCTTTTACAAATACCTTCCTTCTTTCCTCAGTCTCACACTGTGGGATATGCTAGCCATCACACGTGGCTGTTTGCATTTAAAATAACTAAAATTAAATAGAATTTAAAACTTCGATTCCTCAGTCATCTAAGCACATGGGGGCTGCTAGATATGAAGAGCAGCTCTAAGATATTTTCATTACAAGGACCCAAAATTCTGATTTCTTTTTCTGTTTTCCAGGTAGCTGTTCCTTGCAAGTCTCTGATATCCCTTGTTAGCACTATGCTGCTTTTGTGCAGGGCGTCCATGGGATGAGTATCTTAAGGCAGACGTCAGCAAGCTCTCTCCTTCACTGTAACTGCGAGAGCAGCGTGGATGCACCGTCTCTGAGTGTCAGGCACAGGCTGCACTGCGCCTGGGGCTGATGTAGGTAACAGAGCTTCGCCTCACAGGGAACTGGTTTCCAGATCTAACTCAGAAGTTGTCTTTAAGTGTGAATCTTACCCTCACAGAGTCTTGGTCTTCTCTTCTGCAACATGGGGAGAAGAATAGACCCTAACTCATAGGGCTGTTGCATGATACTCGGAAAGCAGTTGGTAACCTCTGACTGTAAAGAGCAAAGGTAATGAGACCCCTCCTGCAGCAGGGACACTGGCAGTCAATGATGTGACTGACTTGACAAGGGTCCCCTGGGATTTGGGCTAAAGGGTGCCAAGGGGTAAGGGCTTCCTGATCCTGTGGGTACCACTCTTTTGCAGCCCTCCCCTTGCAGGATGGACTGGGCTGCAGTGCCCACAGTTGGAGAGGTCCACAGACTACAGGGGTGGCCAAGCAGTAAGGGGTATGTCCATGGCAGTGAAGCCCTCTTGACTACCTGAAGAAGTCACTGCTCTGCACAAAGGTTTAAGGAAAACATTTCATGCAAAAGAAAAAAATCTAACCAAACAAGAAAGCTTTGCACTTTACATACAGACAGTAGGCCTAGTCCAGGGAGATGTGTATCCAGGATCGCCTACCTCTTTAACTGAAGAACTAGAAATCTTGGGTTTTCTAACTTGCAATCCGAAGCTTCCTTCTTCTGTGATTCAGTGGAGGTTCGCAAAGAACTAGGGAAACTTTGTTGATTGTTTAGGTCTCTTTGATGATGCATGCCAGGAACGCAAATGAAATCATCCCCATCCAGAAAGAGAAAGAGTAAAAAGGGGATGGCTTCTGGTGTGACTGGCTCCAGGTGTTCATATTGGTTGATTCTGTTTTTACCTGAGATGACTCTGTTCCTGGGCCTGGGGTTTCTCTCCCTTGTGGTAAAGTGCTCACCAACAGTGACGAGTTCTTTTGCATTGTGTGTTCCTCACTACTAAGAGAAAGACAGTCTCTTTCCCGGGAGTTGCAGCCAAGTTATAGAGTGGCTGTCATTGAAGAGTGTGGGCTGTGGACCGATCACTCTGCCTTGAGGAACAGGTCTCACCTATGAAGTCCAGAGGAGGGACCAAGCCACTAGAGTCCCAGGATGGACAAAGTGTGGGTCCCTCAAGGAATGTAAGCACCCTGGTCCCAAATGTCAGGGAGTTGGATACTGGATTTATATGAGCAAATTCACTGAATATTGTCCAGGTCACTGCTCACAGTTGCCTAGCATGGTATCTGATGAGTACCATTGAGTTCTTCACCCACAACAAGAAATTAAAGAGTAATAAAGGAGGAATATTCAGCTTTTTGCATCAAGATTATGAGGGAGGAGTCAGAGTAGCTGAACCTGAGCACAGAGAGGTGTGGGTACAGAAGGAGGCCACTGAACAGATCACTGACCAATAGCAATGAGACACCGCAGATATGCACAGGTAAGGCTCAGCTTGTTTCCAGGTTTTTCTGTAGGATTAGCAGCTCCCACTGGGAGACATGGGTGCTTGTCAAGACTTCCTACCGTCAGTGAGGACTGATCTGGGCTTCGGAACTCAGGTGGGGTTGGCATGGACTGGGAGGAATACAGCTGGAAGGAAAGATGTGTTCAAGTGTCAATCATGAGACAAGGAGGCAGCCTAGCAAGGTTCAGAGCACAGGGACAGAGGGATTCTTCCTCTCCCTTCTGTCTACCCTTCCATCTGGCACTGACTAACTCACTGGATGCCTGCGTGCGATTAGCAATAGAATCTTGTCTTGTCTAGGAAATACAGCTTCAAATCAGTGTAAATTAGATTTCATCCCCTGCTTACCAATGGGTCAAGCAGCAACTCAGACAATTGTACCGAACAGCTTTTCCTCTCCTTCTCTTCTTCCTCCCTTGTCTTCCTTCCTTCAGCCTCCTCTAACCCTCCTAGTTCTTACACATGTTTCCTTTCATCTCTGGTCATACAGCTACTTCCCCCATCTGCCCACACCATGCTGCACCATCTCAGCAGGCTGCCATTGCAGGGGACCCTGGCCCCCTGCCTTTCCCTGAGAGTCCCCACCTCTGAGTTGTGAAAGGACGCTGCTACATTGCTGCTGACCGACCGCATCTCTCTTCCTTCCTAGCTGGAGAGCTTTAACTCACAGGCCCAGGCCTCCCTTTGACAGGCTTGATTTGGCTCCCTGCACATCTGGGCCTCCCATCTGGCCCCTGCACATCGCCTATGCAGGTTGCTTTATGGATATAATAAATATTACTTCCTTAATATGATTTCGCTTAGGTTCCCGGTGACTCACTCAAGCAAATCTTCCATTTAACACATGACTTTCTCTTCAGAGGGAGCAGAGAAAATATTGTTATTGGAAGAGGTGCAGCTGTGAGGGGCTGGGGAGGATCATGTCTACTTCACCTCAAAGTTTTCTCCTGCCCACAGGCCTGGCCCTGGTAAGACCTCAGCATCCCATGTGTTCTCCTGTGGGCAGGAAGACTTGCAGAAATGCTCCAGTCATACCCAGTGGGGTGTCCACACAGGGACCCCAAAGGTCACAGGTGACTCATGCCATGTGGGTGTCACCTCCCCTGCTCTGTATAAGGCATTGAGCAAGACCATTTTATCATTCATGTGACCAGTGGAGAGGATGAAGCCTATTACCCAGTCAGTTTGTCATAGGCTTCCAGATAGCATTCACTTTCCACAGAATTTGAATTTTGAAATCTCCTTGAGCGAAGATTGACTTTAGCGAGTGATCAATGTGTAAAAGAATGGGATCATCCAATTGGATGGCATGGTGTCTGTTAGCGACCTCTACTGGTGGAATGGGAGATAGCAACTCAGCTCTACTTTTTTTTTTGCCTTCGTGGGACAGGAAAAAAATCAACACCTACTGGGCAGCTATCATGTGCTATATTATTGAGTCCTCACAATTTTAAAAAATGTCAGGTGTCTTGAGGTACGATTGGCCTCTGGTACAATTTACTCTTAAAAATGATCAATTTGCATGGCTGCCCACACCTGCAATCCCAGCTCTCTGGGAGGCTGAAGCAGGAAGTGATAGATTCTGAAAGCTTGAGACTTAGCTACCTCTAACATGACATCCACCTGACTTGGTACTGGGCCCAGAGAAGCAATTTATCTCTCCAAGAGTAACTTCTATGTTCTTCTAGTTCCAGAAATAAACCTCCTGCTCCCTTTTTGTGTATGAACCAAGCCCTTTCCAACCCCAAGACTCCGAGTGCTCCATCCCCAGCCCCCACTAAATCTTTCTGATTCCTGTTTTGTGCAGGCAGATGCTCTTTCAAGTCAGCTGTTGATATATCATTTTGGCCACCTCCCAAACTCCTCCCCCAGTCAGACCTGATATACGTACTTCCACTTCATTGTTCTTGCCCTATGGTGTTTGCTTCTCTTCTGCAGCCCTATCATCCCTGCAATAAAGGCCTCTTTTCTCCTTTCTTTGTCTCTCTATCATGTCAAAATTTTATCAGGAAGATACAAAGTTTGAGCCAAGCCCAGGCAACTTAGCAAAACTTTATCTCAAAATAAAAATGAAAATATAAAAAAGGATGGGAATATAGCTCAGTGTGAGCTCTGGGTTCAATTCTCACTATGGAAAAAAAAGAATTCAGTTTGATGAGCTTTTATGAATATACATAATTATAACTAACACTATCAAGATACTGAATATTGTCGCTTCCACCCAAAATTACTCAAGCTCTATTAAAGTCAATTCCAACTTCCAATCTCAGCTTCTGGAGATGCCTAATTGGACTTCTGTTCCTAGCACAGAATTTTCCAGAATGTCATATAAGGACTCAACTCACATCTTCGTAGCTTTTTATGTTTGGTTTCTCCATTTTGCATGATGCTTTGGGATTCTCCCTCTTGTTGAGTATGACCATAGCTGATTTCTTTTTATTGCCGAGTCATATTCCATTGTATGGCTACGTTTTATTTATCATTAAAAAACCTATTCTTTAGTTGATATCACGATCATCTTTTTGATGTGACATATTATCTCCACTTTCTGAAGAAGAAAGTGAGGCTCAAAGCAAGATCTCATAAAGTACCGGAAATAAAGTACTTAATGTGACTCAGCTGAAAGGAGCTACTATGGGGTTTGATCCAAATCCAGGAGCAGTCATAAGGCTTAGCTCTCCTGCTCTTCCTATGCATGATTTCCACCAAGATTATTCTTCCCCAAGGCTTCAGGGTCACACGCTCCTCTCTCAGAAGCAACTTGATGGGAGAGCAGGCAAGAACTGCAGGTCTGGGAAGGGAGTGTCCTCGGGGTACTAGGGCTACCGAGGAGGGGGAGAAACATCTATCACTCCTTCGTCCAGCAGAGGACTTCGAGTGCTCTGCGCAGGTCCCACATGAAGGCTTTGCAGCATTGCTGTGGGGGAGGTCAATCAACCCCTCTGTTGCCCTTTCTTTCCTTGATTTTCTCATTAGAGGAGGAAGCAAAATCAGTGTACATATCCTGTTCTGCTACACAACCATGCTATTTCTGTTCTAGGAGCCTCAGTTTCCCCATCTGCACAGTGGACATATTTAGCTTTGCCTTAAGCTGGGCAGAAAAAGTTTTGTAGTGACAGTGAGCGCCCCAGCAGAGCCTGGGTTCGTTACCAGTCTGATCTCTGTGAGGACAGAAGACTTCTTTCCACTTGGGCTCCTTGCATGAGCAGGAGACAGGGCCTGGCTTTCCTAGGAGCGTAGAGGGCACCGGGACTGCTTCGCATCCTGCCTCCCTGCTGCACACGCCTCCACCTCCACCTGCCAGATGAACTACAAATCAGCGTCGGTGCGTTAATCCTTCCCGGGCGCTGACAGGGCCCAGCCAGGGGCTGTATTTCACGGCCAGGGAACAGCTCCCTCCTAGCTTATCACAGCCACCTGGCCTGTCAGCACAGTGTGCCCTGCCCATCCCTCTCCTGTCCCTGTCGACCCCTGCTGGGCTGCATTCCACCTTTACTCTTCTTGCTATCAGATGCTATGCTGTCCAGGACCAGCTGAGCGGAGGGCTCCCCTCTCCCATTTCCTTCAAGTCCTGTGGGAACTGAACTTGCCCTTGTTTCTGGCCACTTGTCCCATCTGGCATTTTGAATCATGATAACTTACAAAAAGGGAAACTGAGGCTCAGATAGGCTGGCCTGCCTAGTCCAGGGCAACACAGCGGATCAGCTCACATAGGACTGCAGAGACAGTGCTCTGTGCAGGCAGCTGTAGAGCCCAGGAGAGAGGCACCACACTCTCCCCACTTTTCAGGTACAGACACTCAGCTTAGAGAAGTGAAGTCACTCTCGTTCCAAGGGGACAGCTGCTTCCTGGAGAAGCTGGGAGTCGCACCTGGGAAGGCGTGCTCTCAGCGCTCACGCTGTGCAGTGTTCGCCCCATCTGTCAGTGCTGGACACTGCCTCATACTAAAGACAGAGAAAGACAGAGACCAGTAGCTTGCCCTCAAGGAGACAGCAGAAAGCGAGGTTGCAGATACAAACACAGGGAAGGCGTGGCTAAGGCTAATGAAGCCCAGGAGAGGAGCACTGGGTGAAAAGAGAATGGATCGCATTTGATTTGAAGTTGGCCTTCCTCCTCTCTGTTCTTTGGCACCTGCACTGCCCTCCTCCCTGCCTTCACCCTGTCTCTTCCCCACCCCACCCCCTAACTTTTTTGTGTCTCTGTTTATTAGTTTCCCACTACCTGGTTTGGAGCAGGATTTAATAATGGTTTTGTTAATAAATCATGGAAGAACGGCAGCGTTGAAAAAAGAAAATGAAACAGAGAGTGAAAAAAAGCGGAAGGCATGGCAGGAGGCGGCTGATTCCAGGGATCTCCGGAGATGTCACAGCCTTTGTTGTCAGTGTCCTGAGTGTGATCAGGTGACATGCAACCATCTGGGGATCCACGAGCTGCAGGCTGAGGGACAGAAGCCCGACAGAGGCCAGGCTCTGGGTGGGGGAAATGCTCCTGGGTTGGCCCTGGCCTTGTGCGTTGACACTTGTTATGAGGAAGCATCTTCCCCAGGCCCCAGCATCTGAGGCTTGTGTTGAATACACAGATGCCCTTGGGAAACAGGAGCCGGGAGTAGGGAGCCAGGGGACCACTCAAAATTGAAGGTGTCTATTCTGAAAGCTCTGGGTCCCTGCTCACTCACCTGGATGCTGGGAACTGGAGTGCTGGCTCCTGTCTCTGGGCTGGAACCAGTGACCTGAGAATCCTTCAGTTTTGCCAATGTTCCTATAAACTGGAGCCTGACCTGGGGGAAGACCCCTGGCTTGGGGATCCAGGAGGTCTTGATTCTACCCCGATGGGCCCCTGATTCCACCAGGCATCTCTGTCCCACCAGGCACCTTCCTCAGTCCCGTGATTCCCAGAATAGGACACAAAGCCCTTGTCTGGGCCCCTGACAGGCGCTGGTACCATCTTAACCCTGTCCCCGTCACTCAGGCATCAGCGCTACGCTTATTTTCCTTCTGCTTCTCCATCCAGCTTGTTCCCACTGAAGGGCCTTTGCATTTGCAGTTCCCTCTTAATGTTATCTTCAAGGTCTTTAAGTGACTCAATCCTCCACTGCCTTCAGGTCCTGCTCGATGTCACCAAGTCACCAATTCTGGCCACCGTGCTACAGAGGCATATGTCACAATCTAAGGTTTTCTAACTTGTTTGTTCACTTGCATACCTGTCTCCTTCTGAAGAGGGGGACAAAGACTGCCTTCTTCCTAGCTGTGCCCCTGAGGTCTCGAGGACTTGACACTTGATTCACTCTATGGCAGATTCATTAATTAATGAGGTTTCTGGCCCTTTTAGCCTCAGGCTCTTGAGCTACAAAACCAGGAGGGAGTCTTAGTATCTTGGAAACTGTCCCTGCTCTTTCTCTCCTGTCACCCTGCCAGGAGGGTGTGTGGTGGGCAGCGATGGGCCTTGGGTGGCCCGCAGCCTCCTGACAAATGTGGCTGATCCCAGCGACGTGGCTTTTATTGATCGGAGCAGGTTGTCAGCAAAGGGGAAGGTTGTAATTGCTTCTGTAGTTTCATTGTAACCACCAGCCCCGAAGGGAAATTAAACTTTGCAGCTAATGGGGCTATATGATCCTTCAACCTTTGATGTATTGAATCCAGCATGGTCCCTGGAATACTGAGTGGCTACTCAGAGCATCATTTTTAAGCAGAAGCCGCCTTGGAGCTGATGTTCATTTGAGGCTTGCACAAGGGGCGGAGCTGAAAGATTCTTAAATTCTCATGTTCCAGCAGTTTCCCAGGGTGTTTCAGAGCATCTCTAAGAATCACATCCAGGAGCGTGAGCACTGTGGAGAACGTCGGGGCATAAACACCTTCCTCTAGCCTCACCTGCTTGGCTCCCTACTCTACAAAGCAGACAGACAGACTCCCCAAGGCCCAGTCTGACTACACAAGGGGTGATCAAAAACTACAGTGAATGTTTACACTTAAAAATATTATTATGGTGAAAGGCACAGTGTCATTAATCCTGCTCAAAATACCTTCCTCAGAATAGTCTCCCTTATTTTGAACATACTTCTCCCATTATTCTTGCCACTCTGAAGCTATTCTGAAAGTGCTCTTTCATGGGTGTCTGTAGCTACACTCCCGTGGCTTCCCTGGTGTCCCAAACTGATTCATGTTTCCCTTTCATGGTCATTCTGACTCTTGGGAAGAGCAAGAAGTTGCATGGAGCTAGAGAGATGAATAAGGTGGATAAGGATACATAGTCATGTTTTTATTTGACAGAAATTGCTGTAAACGTTTGATCAATGAGGGATGATGAAAAACACAGGGAATGTTTAAATGAAAAAATTCATTGCAGCACAAGACACATTGAAATTACCTCCTCCCTCAAAATATTCAAATTACCCCTCTGCCTCTCCCACCTGCTTTGAACACAGCCCACCATTCTTAGAAATGCTACTTTTACTGTAATAAGTTTTTTTTGTTTTAAAATTAAACATTCACCCTTTCAATCACCAATGCATCACATCCTGCATAAAGAAGGACCTCATCACCTGTGGCCTCAGCCACCCGGGAGCTGTCTAGAAGTCTACATTCTTGGGCTTCACCCAGCCCTGCCTGCTCCAGAACCTGACTCCTATGTGTGGGAAGCTTGGGGAGGCATTGGACTGGAGGATATTGTATACAAAGCTCTCTCTCACCCGATGTGAGAAATCTGGTCTGAAGACATAGCATAATTCTGAGAGTTTTGGGTTAAATTCCAACTCAATCACTTACCAGTGATTTTCTTCCTGGCTTTGAGCTTCACAGGGTTCTTGTGAAAAATCAAAGAAAGTTTTATATGCGGAATGCTTGGAAGAGGGCATGGCACATAGAAAATACCCCAAAATCTACCAGTTCTGTTACAGTCTTTATCTACGTGACCCCCAAAAGCCTCATGCACTCATAGGGTGATTGGATTATGAGGTTTATCCCTGACTTCCTGTTAGGAGGTAGGGTCTGGTCAGAAGAGGTGGGTCTCTCTGGGCGGGGGCTAGAGGGTTCATCTCCTTTCCTTGTTCCTTCCTTCACTCTCTGCTTCCTGTCTTCCATGTTGGGAGCAGCTATTCCTCCACCATACCCTTGTGCCATGATGTCAAGCCAACATGGACTGAATTGTGAATCAAAATAAACGTTTCTTCCTTTCATTTGTGGTTGTTGGATACTGTGTCTCAGTGATGAAGAATGTAAGAAAAACCTCTTTTAGCTGTTACCAAAAGCCTGCACAAAGCCCTTCATTCACACTAAAGCATAAATGACTGATATAACTAACTAATAATCAACATATTGATGGGTTTACATAAGCCAGTTTTTCAGAAGAAATAATGAGACTGTGACATGAAGTGAGTGATTGGAAAGGGATGGAGAGAGAAGTAGCACAAAAATGTTTGACTCTAGAGTCCAGGTGCATAATATTAGCTGATATATAGTTGATAGAGATTTCTTTTTACTATCTACTTGAGAGGTAGATTTGAGATGCTTATGCAAGGCCCAGAGGGATGGAGAATCAGCTAAGATTCCTGGCTCATGGCCTGTAGGGTTCTAGCTCTCTTAACCCCAATTTACACCTCATGTAGCTGGCACCTGCTGGGCAGACATTCCTGAAGAGGCCCCATTCTAGCCCAGGGAGGCTAAGATGGCTGAGGCAGTCCCCTCTCTCAGTATCCCAGAACTGAGAGTGGACACCAAGGCTCTGTCCTGAACATCACAAATACCCTGGCCTGGGTCTCCCTCTCAGACATCTTGGTGACTTAGAGAACTCCCTCCATCCTGCCAATTTGCTGCAGTCTTCCCTGCCCCCTCCTCCCCCATTGCCCCCACCCAGCTCCAGCAAACCACATCTCCTGGGCTCACATCCAAGCTAAGGAGGCGACGGGGCATATTTTACCCAGGGACCATTTCTCATCCCGCTGCTGACTTACAGGAAATTACCATCCCTCTCCGCTCTCTTTCCTCCCTTGTCACAGCTCTAGGGAGAAGGATGGGGTGGCCTTTGGGCTCTCTCCAGGGACCCTGGCTATCTGGCTGGGAGACTTATCTCTCCAGGGCTGCTGGTTCTCCATGTGTAAGGTACTGAAGGCAAGCACAAGACCAAATGGACCAGGACCTCCAGAAAGTCACATGGTGCTGGGACAGGAGGCAGGAGCACCAGCTTTGCATCCCCGCTCTTCTGTGCTCTTTCTAATGACCAGTTTGCAGGTTGTGTACTGTCCTTGGGCCACTCCATCTAGGAAATGATGCGCACCTGCTGAGTCCATTGCTGATGAGATGACTCCTGGAGCTTCACTGACTCAGGTTCCAGTTAAGGTGTGGATGCATTCCTCATGGGCCAGTAGCCTATGTTTACAGAGTTGGGTCAACTTCACACACCAGCCTGCTTTGGCATCCCGGTTGTAGCTGCTATATCACATTGCCACAAAGTTAGTAGCTTAAAACAACAGTTATTATCTCATCATTTTGGAGCCAGAAGTCTACAGCCAAGGTGTCAGCAAGGCTGGTCGCTCCTGGAGGCTGACAAGAGACCTCGTTTCCTTGAGTTTCTGCTTCTGGAGACCACTGTGCCTCCAGTTCAGGGTTTCTTCTTCCAACACTTCCACCTCTGCTACCATGGTCACATCTCCTTCTATAGGATGAGAACCCCTAATTCAAAAATCTGAGATCCAAAATTCTCCCCAGTCTGAAACTCTGGCACTTTCAGGTTTCAGATCATTTTGGATTTCAGAATTTTGTACTCAGTCTGCTCAGCCTGCACAGTCTATGGAAGTGCTCCACAGTTCACCACGCTTTGAAATCCGAAACACTTGTAGTCCCAGGCTCTTTGGGTAAGGGACACTCAACCTGCACTGATTCTGAGCCTCTCAACTCGCACTTCTAAGGATGCTTGTGGTTGTAGGATAACCTCTCCTCCTCTCAAGATTCTTCATCACCTCTGCTGTGGAGAGTTACACTGGCAGGTTTTGGGGATTAGGACGTCAACATCTTTGAGGGACTGTTATTCAGTCATCCAGACCAAACTGGGTGGGCAGCACTGCTCATCACTTGGAAATAGGCCTCATGAAGGAAGTGACCACTCCGAGGTCACTTGCAATTAATGTCCACACTGGGGATTGAACTAGTACTCTCCCTAGCCCACTACACTGAGAGCCCTCTGTGGAGTGAGCTTGATAGCACAGTGGGGTGCAGAATTGGAGAATGCTATGGATAAAGGCTTGATGGAGGATTTCAGGACTGCACAGGGCACATGCTGTCCTTGCTGATAAACCTCTCCTCAGGACTCAGCATGGTGCTGGTGCAGGGTCCCTGCTTCACAAACACTGGGTGAATGAATCAACATAAAGATGAGATCATGAGGCATTTTACAGAAGGCAAAGCAGTGACAGATAAAGTGGAGATGATAATCAAGGTGTTGAATTGTGAAGGGCCTTAAGTACCAGAATAAGGAGGTTAAGCACCATTGTGAAGACAGCTTTGAGCCACCAGCAGTGTCTCAGGAGACTGTGGTATTTCAGGGACGAGATGAGTGTCGGTGTTTCGCAAGCAGGACCAGAGGGGAAAGAGACCTGTGCCTGGGGAAAGGTTACAACCAACTCACTGGAACACTTCAGCATTTGGCCAAACTCGCAGACTCTTGACATAACCCAGAAAACAGAATTGAGAGTATGAAATGCAATTGCACTGGGCAAAAATAAAATGATTTAATTGGACCACTGATTGGAAGAATCATATCTCTGAGAGCTTGAAAGCCTACTATGCATTAAAAAACTGGGCTAAGTACTTTGCACACATCATTTTGTCAACTCTCACTAAATCCTATTTTAAAATTCCCATTTCATGGATGACACAACTAAAACTCATAGGAGGTGACATGAGTGACAGAGCCAGCTTTGGAACTCATGTTCCTGCACAGCCAAATGAGTCCTTGCCCGTGCAGCACTGTCCTGCCCCAGGGAACATGTGAGGTGGTGGCCAAGGACACAAAATGGGCACTGCCTTTCCACTCTGCAGGTACAGAAGGTGGATGGAGCACCTATGATAGTGATACGGGTTAGGTTGCAGGCTGGGAGAGCCTATGAAAGACCATGGAGAAGACTGAGCTCAAGTGGGAAATTGGGTCTAGAGCTTGGAAGAGGAGCTATGGGTGGAGAAGCAGGCCTGGGAGTTGGTTTCTCCTCATATTCCTGGCTCTCTACCTTTGGAGAGCTTCCTGGGCTGACTTCCAGCAGCCTGAGGGCTTTGCTCCTGTCTTGGCTATGCTTTTCTTCCTGTAGGTAAGCTAGAAGTGTCTGGGAATTAACACCCCCAAGGTACACGGTCTAGATTGCTTTCCAGCAGGCAACTAAGGGATGAAGTTACAACTGCTTCCACCCTTGTGGTGTCTGACCTGATCATGTGTCTCTGACCGGCTAGCTTTGCTTCCCTAGTCACTCCTATATGCTGCTTCCCAGAATTTTCTGGGCCCCCCAAATGAACCACTACATTTCAGACCTGGGCTCAGGGAGTCTGCTAATGGAGGACGGAGACCTGGAATGGGAGCAGAAAGCCAAGAGCTTCATGGAATAACTAGAGCTGTGCTGTGGTTGCATGTGTCCCCCAAAGTTCACACATCAGAAACTTAAGCCCCAGTGCAACAATATTTCAAGAGATGGTGAGAATGGATTAGTGGTGCTATCACAGGAGTGGGTAGGTTACCAAGGGACTTGGGTTCTTCGTAGGAAAATGAGTTGGCACCTCCCACACTTTTGTGCATGTAAGCACCCTCCACCTTTCACCACAGGAAGGGTTCCAGTTCCTCAGTCTCAGACTTCCAAGCCCTCAGAAAAGTAAGAAACAAGTTTTGTTCTTTGTACTTCACCCAGTCTCTAGTATTCTTTCATAGCAGCTTGAAATAAGCAAAGACAACAAATCAGAATCAGTCCCTGCAGACATAGATATCTTTAACAGGTACAATGAGGATTAAAAACTAGGGTCAGCAGAAGACAAGGAAACAGATTGCCCTAAAACCCAAGGTGAGGGACTATTGGTAGACAGTGGCAAGGTCACCCAAAAAGTCAGGCAGGAACTCCCAGATTTAGCAGTTTTGTCTTTACCAGTTACTAGGAGATGATGTAAGAACGTGCAATCAGAGCCAAACATCCAGAAGCTGAAGAGGGTAGGACCAAATAAAATTAGTGGATAGCACTGATTTCCAACAAATATTTATCAATCATATGTTATAGGTGTTGTACTTGCCCCTTTTTATCTTTGAGTCTCCTATGCATCCCTCAAATCAGGATATGAAGCCCATTTCCTGGATGAGAAAATGGAGTTCCCAGTGTTTAGGATGACAGGCTGGATGGATCACTAGCTATGGAAGGAAAGACACACCATAGACGTTGAGGGAGAACAGGATAGAGAACTGTTGTTTACTGAACATCTACTGTGTGCGTATCTTGAAGATTACTAGCCCTGTGACTATGACTTAACATCTCTGTGCTCCAGTTTCCTTGTCTGAACAATGTGAGTACTTTCAGTGTAACCACACAGGGTTTCTATGAGGAGCTAATTAATTATACTGGGTGCAATAGAAAGCATAGTGAGTATTTACATCAAGATATTTAAAAAATTTATTACAGTAAAAGACATATTGCCATTAATCTCTCTCAAAATACCCCCCTTGCTTTGAACACATTTATCCTATCATTTTTGACACTTTCAGAAGCAGTTCTGGAAATCTTCTTTTGTGATTGTCTTTAGTTGTGCTGTCATGGTTGCCTTGATGTCCTGGATTGATTCAAAATGTTTATGGAAATTTTGTTAAACAAAAGCATTATGGTGTGACCTCATCTACTTTATTCACTGGATCTGATACCATGTGACTTCTGGCTCTTGCCTAAAGTCAAAATGACCATAAAAAGTAAACCCTTGAATCAATTCGGGACACTGAACCTTGCAGCATGTTGGAAACATCAAGGACTTTGGGTGTGAAACTGGGTTCTGTGTGTTTCTGCCTTGTGACCTCTCCCTAGGCTTTCCTGTTCTCTGAGCCACAAACCCCTCCTTTGCACAAGAGGGTTAATAGCACTTTTCTCACAGTATGCTTGGGTAGATGAAATGAAATCATGTTTGTCAGTGTGTGTGGAATTTAGTAAATGTCAAAGGTAGATGTTAGTAATGACAAATTCAAGACTTACAATTTCTCCAATTTTCTGAATCAACTCACATTGATGTGTCTCTCTGCACCTTGATCCTTCCTATAGAAAGACTGATAAGAGCTGGTGGTGTTTTCTCCACATTTGGGTCTTGAAGTTTGAATTCTGGGCTTGGACTAGGCCTAGTCTGAGTCTTGGAAAGACAGGATCTTCACAAAGATTGTTGTTGGTCTACTGTTCCCCAAAGATGATCTATTGTTCCAGGTTCTCTGGGGACAGGGAATGCCTCAGGGGAGGCCCATGACTTTATGGGATGTTCTTTCTTGACACAGAACTTCATACAAGAGCTGAAGCTGTTAGGTTATTAATTTGATTCCATGGGAAGTTCAGTCCCTGTATACCTTGTTCCACCAAAAGGAGAGGTTATGGCCCTCTGAAAAGAAAAGTACACACTGAAAGCCTTTCTTTTTCTGTTTAAATTAATGAAACCATCCTATACTACTTATGCAGCACCTGCTAGCACGTTCTTCAAAGGGAAGCTTACCTAGCAAGGGGACCGCCGAGGACCTGTCCATGGTTCTGAAACATTGACCTCCTCCTGTCGTTGTGGAGACGACCTGCCTCTTGGATCAGCACAGGGTCTCTAGCATGGAAAACTGATTTCGCTTCTCCAGATTGTGCAGATCATGACACATGTTCTCTATATTAAAAAATAATCTTCAGCCAAAATAGCAGCCTTGGTCCTTGTCTCTTTAACTTACCAGCAACTCCTACAACTAGCTCTGGCTGGTGAATGATTGGGTAGTTTGAATCTTTGGCTCAGTCCCCACTTTAAATTCCAAATACGGAAGGGTGCCCAGTTATGCTGTACCAGCACATGTCTAGCAGTTTTCAAACTCTCTTAAAAAGATAACTGTAGTATTTCTGACAAAAGAGACAGGGTAGGTAGTAAAAAGATCCATTTGGACTATGACATCAGTATCAACCAGAGGTGCACCAGAACAAATGGCTTAACTTCTCAGGGCTGGAAAAGGGTTACTCCCTGCAAGAACTTTCCCATCTCTTTCTGGGAAGCCTTCAGTGCCACCTTCAACCCTCAATAAAATCTCGCTCTGTGGCTATTATTTTTGTCTTAGCTATCTCTTAGACTCCCTAGGTATATATTAACTATCAACTCCATACTGAATGTACTATGTTGTTAAATACACACTGTTTTGACTGAAATAAACTGAAAGTGGTAGAATGGACACTGAATTAGCAGTCACAATAACTTGGGCCTGCTCTGATTCTGCTATTGCTTTACTGCACAGCCCTAGAAAACTTTTTTCCCACTCTGAAGACTCAGTTTTGCCCTTAAAAATGACAGGACTGTATCTGGTGAATTTTAAGGATACTTTCAGCTTTTTATCCAATGGTCATTCAACAAATACATATTAAATACCTATTAGGTGCTAAGGACTAGGAAACCTGATATGAACAAAGCATGCCCTTGACCCCAAAGAGCTCTTATTTCAATGGATCAGAGAGGAAAAACAGTGAGTTACAATGTCATGATTTAGTAAGTCTCATAATTGTCACTGGTCCTGGCCACAGGTGGCTGCAGCAGCTCAGAGGACAAGAGGAAAACTCTATCCATCCTGGAATGGGGAGGGAGAGGGAGGCTTCCTGGAGGAGAGGCTTTTTAAGATAATGCTTAGGAGAAGAATAAGGTTGGCCACAAAAAGGACATAGAGAGGAATTTGAAGGGCATCCTCAGTGAATAAATTTCTCGGAATAGTTTGGGTATATAGAGGAAGTGTGTATTTGAGAAATCATAGCCGAAGCCTGAAATGTGTGCATTCAGAAAGGAGGACACATGACAAAAATTCAGGATGAAAATCTAACCAAGGACCAACAGTCTCACGGGCCACACTAAAGTGTTTACCTTTATCCCGAGGGAGACATCGAGAGGTTTACCCAGGAGAACGATGCAGCCAGACTGTAGCATAGACAGTGCCTCTGACTGCATATTGGATTGAAGTGAAGGATGGGTTTGGAAAGCCCAGTCGGTTGCATGTGGTCAGATTCCAGGTAGGAGGGGGTTGTGGCCAGTACCCAGGTAGCATAGCAGTGAAGGGTGGAGAGAAAAGGGTAAAACTAAGAGATACTGGTAAGGTTCTGTTACTGGGTGTAGATGGTATGAGAAAAAAGAGTCAAGTTCAAGTTCTGTCCATAGGACAACTGGATATTTGGAGGGAGCAGGGAAAAGGAATGAATGGATGGGGTCGAGGTGGGGAAATGCCTTCCATTTGGGACGTGGTGACTCTGGGTGCCACGGGGTACCCAAATGAAGACAAAGATGTGCAGAGCTCAGAAAGCGGGTGTTGGTGGGAGATAGAGACAGAGTTAAGCAACAGCCCTGGCTTCTCTGCCTTCCGCTCTATTCCCCAAAGAATCTTTCCCTTTACTGAACCTTTCAGCTTGTTGGTGCCACACAATTAGGCACTTAATTGCTTTCTAATTGATAAGTGCCTTAGCCTGTCTCACCAGACACATTTGCAAGCTCCTTGAGGGCAGAAGTCTCCTAACAATGCTTTCCCCAAGCCTCTGCCAGGTTCCACAGGAGATTGAAGAGACACCAGGATAGAGGAGAGGAAAATGGTTAGCCTGTCAGTGCCTGAGGGCCACCCTGGGCCTCAGTTTTCCCATCTGTGGAATGGGAACCCTCAGCCTTCTGCCAGTCCTTCTGTGATTCCTTTTAGTTATTTATTTCCCAAAGAGAGGAGGGAGCTGGGGGAGTTGTGCGGCTCATTAGATATCTGAAATGCGTTCTCCTGGACTGGCCCGACATCAGTATATTTAGGCAGGAAATAAACATTAAAAAAAAAAAGAAATAAATAAGAGTGAGGCAAATTGTTTGTCTCCAACAGTAGCAGGCACTCAGCAAAACAAGCAAGTCTAACTGAATGCTTTGGCGATTATACAGACAAACAAATCACTTTCCCAAAGTGCTTCTTGGGGGAATTACGGCTCCTGGAAATGAAACACAAACAGATTATTAAAAAAGAGCTCCCCGTTGGGAGAGAAACAGTATTTACAAGAGAAGATGTGCCTAGCTGGACCTCTAATTGCCGTTCATTATCTCATATTGATTTAATTAGCTGCAGCACTCAGGTCTGAATCGCCTGCTGCCCGCAGCAGGGGACCGGCAGGGAGAGGGGGTTCACATTGACCAAGCGGCCTCTCACCATCGCTCATCCTCCTCCTCCTTTTTCCCCGGAACACGGGGGTCAGCTCACGGGGTGTCCTGGTAGCAGCAAAGCGGTGGCCGTTGGCCGAAGGCGGCCAGCCACGTCCAAAGCCTCATGGGCGGCACTGTCTCATACAAGCCTCAACTGGGGTGGCAGTGAGGAGCTAATTAGCTGCAGTAATTAGAGACAGTGTCTTCATAATGTGGAATTAGAGTGGCTTGGTGAAAGCAGGGGAGATATATGGTGCAGACTGGCGGAGGTAATGGGGAGAGGCAGGCGGCAAAGAGGAGGCACCGCCCAGAGTGTCCTTTGGCACTGCACTGTGACTCTCTTACTCCTTCTCCAGGGTCACCGCTCTGGTGTCAAGCAATTCAGCTATTTAAGGCCTCTCCATCCCTCTGTGACCCAGAGACTCCAACAGAGTAGATATTTCCAGACAGGAAGGAAGGTGATTAGCCGTTCTCTCCAGCGGGCATCTGGGACCAATTGTTTTGAAGATTTGGGGTTTATAATTGCAAGTGATTAATGGGGGAGTTGGCAATCAGGCTTAAAAGGTTGCTAATTGCTCTTTTAACATAACTGTGTCCGAGTGAGAGCATCTTACATGCCTGCACTTCTTGCAGAGAGCCCAGTGAGGGGTCCTAAGACAGTCCGTGTCTGTCCCCTTGTCCCTCCCTCCTCCCACCTCCACCCCACACACGGTGAATGGGAGTCTATTGTGCTGGGTCCCTGAGGTGCTGGGAGCACAGCCGGGAATGGGGCAGAGCTCTTGCCCTCAAGGAGCTTCCTATGGGGACCAGGTTGGCTGGGCTTTCTTAGAATCAGCCATCAGGTCAGCTCAGCAGCATTCCAGGAAAGCTTGGCTCATATTCTGATTCCAGCACTTGCCAGTTTTCTTACAGCACACAATCCTTCACCACCAGTGTCTTCATCAGGGGTGCAGTGGTGATCAGGGCACCCACTTCCTGGCGTTATCTCAAGGAGGAAATAGGGTCACAGAGCACTTGACTGAACTCTGACGCCCAGAGCTCCTCAGAGTCAGGCTATTGAACAATCACCTTCTGTTATCATCAGTGACTCCAAGTAGCAGAGGGGCTGCCGTGGGTGGGTACAGGGAGGAAGGCCAGGAGCAGGCAAAGTAGAAAAACCTCAACTCCAAAGTGCAGGCAGAAGGTGGAATGAGGCCTTCCAGTGCCACTGGACCCTGAGTCTCTGTCTCTTGCTGGTCCCGGGCTATAAGGAAATCAGCCCCAGGGGGCTCTGATTTAATTAGCTCATGATATTGCCCTATCAATCACTCATTTCTAGTTTGCCAAGGGGGAAGTGAGGTTTGCCCATCACCCTCTCACTTGTAGAGGCAGCGGCTGACATCGACTTGTTTATTCAAGCCCAGCGGGAGCTAACCCAGCCTCCTCCCTCTCAAGTGCATACCTGAGTTCTGATAAACCTGTCTTTGCCATGCTCTGCAGCCAGGCCTTCTCACCCCTCCTTGGCCTAAGCCCCGCTGCCCACCGCCTCTTTTCCAATCGAACTAGCTGTGATATATATATATATATATATATATATATATATATATATATTTTTTTTTTTTTTGAAAAAGTATTTGCTTATTCCCGGTTCTAAATGTGCCTCCATCTTGGGTAAAACTTTGCTAATTTAGTGGCTGCCTGCCCCTTCTGAAATAGCTATAACCTTATTTCTCTGCATCCATGATGCTGCGTTTGGAGGAGACCCAGTAAATTTGAGGAAGCTAGGAGTGCTCCTCCACCTTCCCTCTGTTTATCTCACTGCTGCCCCTCCCTCCTTCTTACCTCTCTGCTTCTTTCTCTCTAGCCTCCCTTGCATCTCCTTTTACTCATCCTTGCCTTCTTTCCTGGAAAGAGAATTCACACTAGCTTAAACATGAGGACCTGGTAAGAGGAGGGAAGACTCCTTTATGACTCAGAGGGGCCTGGGGCATCTAGGTGCATTCTGATCAACTCCATCATGGTTGCCTGCAATTCCTTATTTTTCTCCCCAAGAGCCATTAACCCACGGTTTCCCCAAATTGTAGCTACAGTGAGAGTCCCAGAGATCTGTGGTCAGGGAAGGGAAAGAGAGGGGCCTGTTGTCAAGTAAATTAGGAAATGCCACATGTTACGCAGGGAATTCTTGGAGAATCACAAAACACACTGAGAAAACAGGTGCCAAGCAGATCTTCAGGAATTAAATCTACTAGATTTTGTTTCATCTAAAGATTTCTGAACTCACCTTTTTTATCATGTGCTACACAGAACTAATATACTTGGAAAAAAAGAACCAATTGACTTGGAATTATTAGTTCCATCTAATGATCTAACAGCCCCTCTCTCCTACTCCTCTTTCTTGGTCAGTTGAAACACTACTGTTTTAAGACAGATTGTTTCTGTGTTCTGACTTAGATGCACCAAGTTCCTAAAGAGAAGCAAATTACCCTTCTGATGTGCCTGGAAAAATGTGAGACTCTGTCAGTGAATTCTCACAATCACCTTCCCTTCAGGGATTTGTGTCTGCTTTGGACTCCCTGAGGCAGTTCTGTGAACTGACTAGGTTGTTCTGCAAGCAGACCAAAGTTTGAATCCTAGCTCCCTCATTTGGTGACCAAGCTTCCCCGGACCCCTTATCAAAACTCTATGATTCAACGTATTTACCTGCTAACTGGGATAATGGCACTTGTCCCATCAGACCATGCAGGACTTCATCAAGATAATATAAACGAGGCAGGGCCACTGGGAAGTGCTTGGTATGTTCTGGGTCTGTGTGTTTATTGAGGTATATTTCACATTCTAAAATTAGCCATTTTAAAGTCATACAGATCAGTAACATTTGTTGTAGCCACAGGGCTGTGCAGCCTCTACCTCTGTCTAGTTCCAAGACAATTTCATCACCCCAGAAGGAAACCTCCAGAGCACCAAGCGGCCTGTCACCATTCCCCTCCCTCACAGTCACTAATCTGCTCTCTGCCTCTATAAATATGTGTATTCCAGGAATTTCATGAGAATAGAGTATAAGGACATGTGACCTTTTGTGTCTGTCTTCTATCACATAATGTCTTCAGCGGCACAAGTCGGTGCTTTTTCCTTTGCAGGGCTCAGTACCATACCATTATATGGACAGGCGGCACTTTTGTTCGTTCATTCATCCTGCAGTACATTATCTAATGGAATTCTTGAAGGTCCTCTTTTCTCTCCTTTGGATAAAGGTAAAATTTTCCTTACGTCTGTTTCTGTCATAACCCAATCCACGCAAAAGGCTCAGACAGGGAGTGAGGCCTCCACACCCGATTGGGTTAGTCAGTGTTTTGTCGCTAAAGAGAAATACATGAGATTCTGCCTTAGTTACTTTCTTCGTTGCTGGGACATAATCACCAACACCAGCTACTGAAAAGAGGAGGTTTATTTTGGCTCACAGTTTCAGAGGTTCTCAGGCTATGCTCGGCAGGTTTAAACACAAAAGCTGCACAGTGGAAGGGACTGAGCGAGCAAAGCGGCTGGCATCATGGGGATCAGGCAGCAGAGAGAGAAGGGAGGAGCCACAGAAGAAGATGCTCACCCCAGCACCTGCTCCCTAGACTGACAGTGTGTCGGCCCTGGCAAGCCCACAAACTGGTCCTCTTCCAGAAAGAAGCTCTGCTCATGAGTGGAGGGGGCCCTTAGGGGACCCACACAGTCTAAACCATAACAGACATCCACAGGATCTTAACTGAGCACAGCCCTGGAGCCTGTGCCTCTCCTTCAAAGCGCTTGTCCTAGATGGTGCTTGCTGTACGGCTCTCTGCTCCTTTAACTGATGGTGTCTATCTACTCCCGGATGGTGAGAAACATGAGCACCAGAACCGTGTGGGATTTCGTTGACCAGTGGAGCCTCAAATTCCTAGAACAAGGCTTCCCTTCCTGATGGAATTCTTCCATCCATCCATCCATCCATCCATCCATTCATTCAATCACCATTTCCTCTGGCATCTGGTAACTCCAGTGTCCAGCTTTGGCTACACTGGTTTGCCACAGTTTCTCCTTAATACTGGCAGCACCAAAGAGAAGTTGTACTGGACCCTTGGAAAAAGAGCAAGACAGGCTTTTCTGGGGCGATTGTAGCAGAGGAAAGTGACTTCAGCAGCGATCTGAGCTCAGCTCTGAATACAGCCGGGACAGCTGAGGATTTATGGCCGATGGGCAGGGGGAGGGAATCAGTAGATGGAAAATTACTAAGAGGAAATTTTTTTAATAGTGCATATTAGTTATACAGAATAATGGGTTTCATTTTGGCATATTCCTACATGCCTATAGCAAGAGGAATTTGATTAGATATCAAGGATGGAGGGGATTCTTGCTAAACTGAATTAGCAGGATTCTTTGCTAAGCCTGGGCTTGGCAGACCAAACAGATCTAATCAAAAAGAGGACTCACAGGCACCTGGCTAAACTTTGGTTAAAGAAAGAAGTCTGTGAAGGTGGTCCAAATTTCTATCTAAGCAAACTGAAGCCCAGAAAAAGATCTGAGGTTAGAAAGTGATAGAGTAGATTCAGAACAGATCTATATGATTTTCTGAGCATTTATTTCACAATCCTTGATGTCTCTGTGCAAAGGGAGAAATCCTGGAAGGCTTCCAAGAGGTGATGACTTTTCAAGCAAGAACGTAGGGTACGAGCAGCCTGCCCATGTCTTCACTAAGACTTGTTCCCAGCTTTGCTTTTTTTCATTTGCTACATACGCATACATACATTATAGCATTTTTAAGGTAGGGAACTGGATGCTGAGGGTACAGACATGCACCAGAAAAACAGAGGCAGAGAAATGAATAAACAAATCAACACACCAAGAACTTGTGAGGTTCCATAGCTTGGTAGGAATTAGGAAGGTCGGAAGAAGTTGCTATAGGAAAAAGAAAATGAACTAGATTGAGAGGGTAACTATTCTAGAAATTCTCACGTAGGTGATTGCTCTTTCATAGCCTTCTGGAAAAGGTCTTGCCTGGGAGAATATGCTTAGGAGAGAAGTGGTGACACAGTTTATTTATTCAAAGTGAGCTGTCACATGCTGTGATCAGATGTCTGTGGTTCTCCTCTGGCTATCGTGTTGACAATCACCACCATCAAGTGCGACTATCTGCTATGCGTTAGCAGGTTGCAAGCATGCATTCCCTGAAGACTCACAACCTTTCTCCAAGGCAGTCAGGACTATTGGTTCCACTGTACAGATGCAGAAACAGAGGCTCAGAGCTGTGACTGAAGCCCAGATCTGAGTCTGGAGTCCAAGGCATTATCACTTACGTTATTGCCCAGTACAGAGGAGCTGGAAGAGGCATGGGGCCATGGGCCCAGAGATGGTATGTGAGTGCATGCATGTTAATGAAGGTGGGTAAAGACACGGGATGACTAGACCCTAAATACTCAAGATGCTCTGGAAAGGGTGGCTGAATTGCATGGTGGTCACCATCAGAGACCCCGGAGTCAACAGACCTGAATGGGCTTCCTCCTCTTCCTGTCCTAGTAAGTTCATCAAGCAGACTTCCTCACCTGACTTCCCTTGTACATTAAATGGAGTTAGCAGTGAATATTAAACAAAGCATCCCAAGCACATCCCCAAGGATGCTCGCTATTCTTTGTCTCTCTCTTCTCTTCCCCACCAGAGCTACAAGGCAACAGGGCCCCTCCTAATTCAGGTCTTGGGTATGTGAAATGTTTGCCCCCAGAGGCAAAGCCCAGTTCACCAGCTTCTAACAGGTGCCTCTTCTTTATCCTCAAGAGAGGTGGTTTGATTACATGCCAATGTTTTGTTGATTTAGGGACTGGCTGTGCCTGTCACCTACGAGGCAGTACACATTCTGAAAAGTTCCTTCCAGTCCAGAAGCCATTAATCAACCTCTGTAATTAAATAACACAGCAACCTGTAATTAGGGTATTGATTTGTTGGCTTATTTGTTTACTTCTGGACTCCCCTCTAGCTCATGAGCTCCTTGAGGGTAAGGATTGTGTCTCTTTCTACTCACAAAGGGATGCTGAGTGCCTGGCTCACTGAAGACTCAATAAATGTTGGCTGAGTAGAAGAATGAGTGGAAATAAAGGTCGTGGCCACACTTCTCCCAGTTGTGATACTAAGTTCAAGAGATGGATTGGCAGCTAGCAAGGAAACTCAGTCACAATAATGACTCTGCATTTTGGCTGCACTTTGTCGCTTAGATAACTTGCTGTACTGATGAGGGCTGAGGGCAAAGTTGATGATAGGGATCATGATGAAGCGACATGCTGACGGTGATGTTGATGGGATCAGTGAAGATGGAGACAGTGATGATGGAGATGGTATCATTTTTTTGAACTTTTCGTTAGTTTCTTTTTTAATAACATGTGTTTGTAATACATCATAAATGCATTTATCATGGGGAATTAGTGCACGTACATAACTCATCTTGATCCAGCTCTCCTGACTCCGCTGGTCCACAGATCTCCTCCCCATCGCCACAGAGTCTACCTCTACGTTTCTGAGCATCTCTCTTTCATTTTGCTCCTTAAATTGCTTATATTTTGCATTTCTTATGTATTTAACCTTTTTTCTTCTGATTTGTTTCAGTTAGTATGATAGTCTCAACAGATGCATTATAGCATCTGTTTTCTTATAAGGGATCCAAATTTGTCCTCCTTTATGGCTTAGTAGTACTCCTTTGTATTTCATATAAATTATCACAGTGTGATCTCTCAACAACTTTCCACATACTCTTTCTGTTTTACTTATAAAGAAATGAGGCTCTAGACATTTTCACAGAGTTATTTAGCAGGTAAGGGCCAATCTGCAATTTGAGTGTATGTCTTCCTAATTGCACTCTTGACCATGAATCTCTGTACCTTCCTGAGGTCATGGTCTCAATTTACCCCTTCAGGCATATGATCGGGATATCACCATTGTTGTTTTTGCACAAATGAGGAAGAGATTGACAGAAGGAAAAGACTTGTCCGAGGTCACAGTGCACAAGAGGGGCAGGGTTGGGACTAGATTCCCTACTGTTCCCATTTCCATGATCAGCCTTTCCCATTATAGGATGAGGCTCAGGGGACTTCAGGGCCTGGAAGCAGAGGGAACTTAGAGACAAGATGCTCAGATGTTAATTCCAGCATTGCCGCTTACTACTCATATGAACTTGTATGTGTCACCAAGACTCAAGTTTTTCATCCATAAAATGGGTGCCAAAGGCCTAGTGCATGAGAATGAGCATGTACCAGAGTCATAAACACAGAAATGTTTTAAAAACTATCATGCTGCTAACTCTGTGCTGGTAATACTGCCAACTCCAGTGCCTTAATGAACCACTTTCTCTATGCTTTTGACAATCCTTTGAAATTTCTGTGTGGTCAGTCTCACATCTCCTATGTGGCCAATTTCCTTCCTTCCTTCCTTCCCTCCCTCTCTCTCTCCCTTCTTCTTCCCTCCCTCCTTCTTTCCCTCCCCCTACTTCTTTAACATGAGTCACCAGTAAAGTCTTTGTTCCTCCATTCTATGGTCCCCAAGTAACAACAGAAAAACCCTTATTAGAACACTGGAGAGCTGACAACCTAGTGCTAGACTTCAGCATTCAGAAGACTGCTAGGAAAAGGCCCCCTACTTGTTGTGTTTTTTGCCATTGGATGCATCTTCTGGTCCAAAAAACCATTTCATTTTCAGTCCTATCTCAGGGCCTTTGCTCTGGGTGTTTCCTCTGCCTGGAGCCAGCTTCCTTCCCACTGTAGGATGGTGTCAGCTAAGACATCACTGGGACAGGTAAGCCCGGTCTCATCCAAAGAGGAACTACCCATCTGCCCCCATCATTGTTGTCTCCCAATACATTATCTTACTTTTGCAGCATTTACCAAAACAGCTGGATTCACCTAGTGAGTTTATTTTATTTTGTCTTCAGCATAAAACACAAAAACTAGGCTGACAACCCCAATGCCTACGTAAGTGACCAGCAAAACAATGTGTATATGCATTTATAAATATTAGTGGGGTAAAGCACTGAATCAATGAATTGTATCTCCTGTGACTTGAAGATGCCCCTGTTACAGATGGATTCTGACTCTCCATTTCAGATAGGAGATGCCACATCCTATTTCCAGTCCCCTGAGTCACTGAGTGTCATGCCTGATAAATGGCCATCATTGTGGGGAAGCACCAAATCTTGTTTCTCTACTGATGCTGACACCAGTATCTTCTGCCAATAGTGAGAGAGGAGCTGGGTCCATAAGAGGCAGCAGCAGGAGGAGATGGGCAGCCCAGCCAGGCTGTTTCTGGAAAGCTCCATTTTGTTTTCTTGTTTTTCTCTGCTTGCAAAACCTGCTGTCACCCCTTTCTAAAGATGTATGAGAAAGTGTAAAACCACATTGCCCAGATCTGTGGACACAATGGTTTGTGCAATTATAACCCAACATATCACAGGAGTCAGGTGGGTGCTCACTGCCTGCATAATTCATCACTCATTTTCCTGTCAGAACCTAAGACCTTTCATATTGGGTAGACAAAAAAAATTAAGTTTATATTGCTCCATTAAAAATTCAGAAGTTTAAGGCCCTCCCAAAAAAGGATGTGAGTTGTATCATCGTTAAATAGAAATAAACAATGCTCTGGAAAAGGAAATGTGGAAAAATGTTATGGGGGAGACAAAGGAAAAAAATAAAACTTACTGGTAAATTGTCATGTCTCAGACTTAAGAATGTCAGTAGAGACTTCATTAGTTTCTCCTTAATGGTCAAAATTCAGGAATTACCTGCAGGGTGGGAAATGAGAAGTGTTTGGACCCAGAGGGCAGCTTAATTCCTTCTTTCCATCCCTCCCTCCCTCTTTCTGTCCTTCTTTCCTCTTCTCCTTCCTCTCAACATCTCCCCCTCCATCTCTCCTTCCCTCTGTTTTTTCTCGCTTCCAGATTTTTATCTAAGCCCCTACTCTTTACCAGCCACACTGCATGACCCTTGGGGTGTAAAGTGAATAAAGTGAAGAGTCCTGTATTGCTGCGGGACTTTTAAGCTACTTAGGAAAAAGATGATTACACGTCACAGTGGTCAAGGCTATGATGAGGGGAGTGGAAGTGACCTGGAGCCCAGAGTGGCACTTGGTTGAGACAGGGACAGGAAAGTCCCAAGGGAAAACTATGCCTGAATTGTTCTTGAGTTGGTACAGGGGTGGTTGGGTTGCAGACAGGGGTCAGAGTTGGGAACAGGGAAATGGCATTCCCCAAAGGAGTGAGCAACCTGTGCACACGCTCAGGCATATGGGCATGGTGCTTTTGCTGAAGTTGCAGGTTGGGTTGCTGAGATGTGAGTGAGGTGGGCCTGAAGTCACTGAGGACTTTGTGGGGTGAAAGAAGAGGTTATATAGTGCCTCCCTTTATGTGGAAAGTTCTGTGCAAGCAAGGATCATGCCTTTTAAAATTTCCTTGTCAGTGGAACCCCATTCCCTGGCATATTATCTTGTATGCAACAATAATCAACAAGTATTTGTTGAATGGTTTTATGATTCCAGAAACCATGGGGAGTCACTGAAAAATCTTGAACACAAGAACAATATGATCAATGGGTAAAAAATGGCCTACAGGTGGAATAGAGGAATTGGCTGGATCTGAGAATATGGTCAAGGCTATTAGCAGTGGTCCCCCACTGTCTGATCTTCTCGTCTTCATTTTGGTAATAGGATCTTCTGAATCTTAATGAGGCATAATGCTGCCAGGCTACAGGCTACATTTCCCAGATGCCCTTGCAACTAGCTGTGGTCATGTGACCATATTCTAGCCAATGAAGTTTGAGCAGATGTGAGGAGCACAACTTTCACACGACCTCCTTAAAGGGAAGCTTTTTGTTTCTCTTTCATTCTTTTCCTTGAATGTAGTCATGACCAAAGGAAAACAGCTTCAACCATGGAGGTGAGAGTTGAAGCTGTGTTTCTATGGCCACTTCGGCAGCCAGTCACCCTCACAGGTCATTCATGAAAGAAATAAAACCTCTCTGGCTTTGGATGCTGACTTTGGGTTCTCTGTTATGGAGGCAGCTTAGTGGACACCCTGTTTAATATAAAGACTAAGTGTTAGTTGCTTGGCAAGATGGAAGGCAATGGTAGTGTGAACCAGAGAAGAATGGTGGGGGAAACATGCGAATGAGGCACAAGGACACTGGGGACCTTGAGTGAGGAAGTTTGGTAACTGGCTAAATGCAGACTTGAGGGGAGCATCAAAACCCCATGGGATGGGAGGCAGGTGGGCCTCAGGGGAGGGTTTGGGGAAATGATCCCCTATGTGTGCATAGGATAAACCCCACTACTGCCTAACTTGATGCTAGCATTTAAATTTATCAGAGCTAGAAAAGACTTTGATCTTCACTCAGCCCATCTCCCCATTTTAGTACTAAAGTGATGCAGGCACAGAAGAGGAGAAGAACTTTCACAAGGTCATGTGGAGGGTTGTTGGCAGAGCCCAGGGCCCCTAACTTTGCATCAAATACTGAGTCCACTCATCCACATGCCTGGTTCTCTGCCACAGACAGTAGATACAAAGGAAAGCACAACACAATGGTATTTGCTCAGTAAATAACACACCTCAATGGTCAGTGTCACCCAGTTTCAGAGATGTTTTGTGATACCAGACATGTGTGGCTGAGAGATGAGCTATGGTGACACGGGCAGCTGTCAATTCCCAAAAGCACACACTGTGGCATGAGTTGAGAGAAATGTTTTTCGTGGATTAACACAGTCAGATCTCGCAGCAAGGAAGTAGGTTCTTTATGGGTGCAGAAAAATTAGGCTCAGGGGCACTCAGCTCTAGCTGAGATCACACAGCAAGAAAATAAGCTGGACTTTTCAATTCATTAATTTCCACATTCACTCAACAAACATTGATTGAAAACCTACTAAGTGCCAGGTGCCACTGTAGCACTGGAAGTGGAGCAGAAAAGAGAATAGGTTAAGTTTACGCTCTCCTAGGATTTGGTTTATGAAAGTAAGGGGAGGAGGGGGAAGCAAATAAATACACAAATACATGATGCATCAGATGAAAAGGAGAACAAGAACAAAACCAGAAGATGTTGAAGAATGAAGAGTAGAGTTATTCCACAGAGGGAAGGACTCCTTAATAAAGTGACTTTAAGCAGAGACCTGAATGGAATGAGGAAGGGAAAAGCTGCGGGGGCAACAGGGGAGGTGCTTCAGACCATAGCAAGAGCACATGCAAAGGTGCTGAGGTGAGCTTTGAACTCAGGTCTGTCTGTGTTTGGCACTCTTTTTTCCCACTAGGCTACACTTACTCAGTTTCACTCTGTATTTTTCTGAGTATTATGTGGCAGTGTGAGTTGGCGAGTGGGTGGACAATAGAGACTATGAGGAGACAAATACACACGGGCACACCCTGGTGGTCCCAGACAGAGGTAGGAGAAGTGAAATAAAATGGGCACGGAGAGCTTGCCTGATGCAGGAAGGACTTGGCCCGGACTCCAAAGGCTGGTGGTGTAGTTTCTTCAAGTTCTTTTTCTTAGTATGACAAATACATCAGACAAATGCATAGCTTGATAAACTTTCAAAAGATCATTGTCCTGTCTGACCAGTGTTCTGAACAGAAATATGGCCAGCTCTCCAGATCTCACTAGAAACCCCCCTCCAGCCATTCCCAAGGAATCATCAACCTGACGAACCATTGATTACTTTGTGTTCCCTTCTTATGTCTTCCTTCTCTTGGTTATGATTATGTCTGTGAGATCTATTCATGCTTTATATAGTTTTACCGCATGCATTTCTAACCCAAGGCAGAACCCCAAAGTGTGAATGTGCCATGATTTATTTTTTCTTTCTGCTGTTACTGAAGACCTACATTTCCATTTTTGGCCATTGTGGAGATGTATGCCTTTTGGTGAACATATGCATACATTTCCACTGGGTGTGACCTAAGAGCGAACTGGCTTAGCTTTTATGGTTAGCTTTTGTAGACTGTGCTAAGCAGTTTCCTAAGGAGAAATTGTACTAATTAACACTCCCAAAGAGAAGGATGTGAGCATTTGGGCAGCAAACATATCCTTGCTAATGTTTAGAATTCCTGACATCCTTGCTTGACTTTATTTTCCTTTGGTGAAGGTGAGATTGTATTATATTGTGGTTTTTATTTGTATTGCCTTGATGATTAATGTTGAACATGCTTTCCTGTGTTTATTTGCTATGTGCTCACTTTTGTTGCTGTTGTTGTTTTTGTTGAAGTGCCTATTTCAGTTTTGCTTATATTTTTAGGTTCTCCACCTGTTTCTCATTAGTTAGTATGTGTTCTTTATGTACTCTGGATAGGAGTCTTTAGTGAATATACTGTTGTCAGTATCTTCTCCACTCTGTAGGTTGCTCTCTTATTTTGTTAATGGCATAGATGTTCTTACTTTTCACAAAGTAATTTTATCATTTTTTCCCTTAGAGGATAGAATTTTCTGGAGCATATTTAGAGTTAGAGCATATTTAGTATTTGAGCCCAGGTGGATAGGTGGGAAGGGCAGAGCTTTGGAGGACACAGGTGTAACCCGTCACTCTGGGGTGTAAAAGAATGTGGCCAGCCTAAGGCTGTGTGTGTGGGGAGGTGCTGCTCAGACCCATCATAGGGCCTTCATAACACCAAACCCTGGAGTTCCGATTTCCTTCCTCAAGGCCACCTCAAGTCCTTCCTTCCTCAAGTCCAAGTTTTGAGCAGGAGCTGGTTGGATCAGAGCTGGTGATAGGAAAATTAATCCAATGCAACTGCTTGGATATAAGATAAAGGGTGGAGTGAGTCACAGGAGGTGGGTGGAGGGTGACAGGGGGGTAAAACTGGACACCCTCATGTACAGAGCATGGTGTTCCTGTCTCCAGAAGATGGGGCATATGTTCATGGATGACATCCTTAAGAATAATGTCACAGCTCTTCCTGGCCCCAGCTCAGTCTGGCACTCTGTCCTTCTGCTTTTATGTCAATGCTCAGAGAACAAGAAGATGACTCAGAAGGTCACAGACCAATCATTCATTCGTCAGCCCTCTGAGGGCCTTGGGGGAAATGGTGATGCCTGCCTGTTCTCTGCCTGGGAAGAACCCTGGTTTCATAAGTTTGGAGACAGAGCAGAAACCTGAGAAGCACTGGGGGTCACAGGTGAGACTCCTGGATTATAGGTCTGTCCTTACTTCATTCATTGCTGTGTGTCTTAAGAGAAGTTCCTTTGCCAATTTTGGCCCAATTTCTTTAAGTAAGAGAGGATTTTAAGACTAAAATCAACACATGGAAGTAAAATGTTTTGTGCGTAATACTGTACAGATTTTTGGGATTGTTGGGGAGCTACTTCCATGCCCGGGAATGAGGGAGTCAGAGAAATTTTTATTGACTGTGTTAATGACTTTGATAGAGGGGGTCTGGTACTCCTGGCCCTCACCTGGAAGCAAAGACATTTGCCACCTACACATCCTTACTTCTCATCCAAGTTACCAAGAATTCCCAGCAAGGGCAAGTTCCTTTCTGAAATCTCAGCATCTTAGGTGTGGACGTGAAAATAGGATAATTTCATATGTAATGTGTTCTCTAAAATATGTTTGAGGGCCGACAAAAGAGTAATAACAAAATCTCTTTCACACATCCTCAGGGCAGGCCACGTGGCACCACTCTGGGAAAAGACATGCTGGGGGATGGATACAGAGGGGATGCGAAAGCAGACGTGCATGGTGAGAGAGTTTGAGAGCTAGTGGTACCCAGGAGTGTGTGTCTACCTGGCCAAGTGATTTCATCTGCTATTCAATCCAATATTTTTGTAGGTGTTGCTTTGAAGGTGTTTTGGAAACATAGCTAACATCGACCATCAGCTGACTTTCACTAAGAGATCATCTTTGGAAATTCAAGCGGGCTTCATCTAATCAGTTAAAAGGCCTTAAGAGTAGAAGTGAGGTTTCTCTGAGGGTGAAGAAATTCTGCTTCTGACTGCAGCATCAATTCTTGCCTGGGAGCGTCCAACTGACTGGTCTGCCTACAGATTTGGGACCTGTCATCTCTGTGGTTGAGTGAGCTGACACCTTGAAATAAGTCCCTTACTCCCCCCCTCGCGATGTTTCCTATTGTCTTGTTTCTCTGGAGACCATCTTCCAGGTGCAGAGCCCATGTGAGAACTCAGGGGCTGAGTTCACTGGCAATCACAGATAATGAGGGCTCACTCCCAGCCTGTTCTTTTCTATTCCTCACTCAGCTCTGACCACGAGGACCTTTTTCACTGTCCTCAAAATGCCAAGCATATTCTCACCACCAGTCCTTGAAATGTCCTCTCCCTCCTCCCCAGGAAACTCTTTACCATGGCCAGAGCAGCTTCTTCATTTGGCCTAAGCCTAGATGTCATGTTTTGGACAGGTCTTCCCTCATGGTGTAATCTAAAATATCTACTGGTGCTGATTTGCTTTTACTCAGATTGTTTTTTCCCCAGGGCTCAGCACTGCTAGTTAATTTTTTTTTGTGTTTCCTTTAATTGTTTTGTTTACTAATACAGAATCTCCATGAGAACAGACACTATCTTTTTGCTCCAATGTCCTAGGACCTAGCACATTGACTTGCATACAGTGGGCACAGAATGGGCTTCAAAAAGTAGTGGAGTTTGGTTTTTATGCCAAGAAATTCTATGGAGCTTAAATCAGCCTCACTAGGATCTCCTCCCAACAGCCATGGACCCCCGGAGAGATGCCAAGAGGAGAATTTGCAAAGCAATGCCAGGAAGAGACAGCTTGGAAGGACTTGACAATTCTCCCTTCTCTCTGATCCACATTGCCTGGCCAAGTTGTTCATGAAGAAGGCCTTACAATGCTTCTCAAAAAAAAAAAAAACCCATGAAAAAACAACCACGACCTCTCAATCACTCAGCAAAATTTGGAAGGAAAAAGGGATATCAAACCGGAAAGTGCACAACAGTGATATATGATATCAGATCCGTCATTCTTACAGCAACATGGTCGACAGCGTTTGGGAAACAGCACTTGCACCCAAAAGATAGACAGGCAGTTTTGACACGTCTTGCCAGAGAAGAATCACCCATCCTACCCTGTCTTCCCACCCTCCCAACCCGATCACAGAATGACAGAATTACAAACAAATCAATCAGGCAGAGAAACAGTAGTTTCAGAGCGTGAGTGGTAACAAGATGAAGTTCTGAGGTACCAGGTATCATCATATTCTCAGTCATGGGAAAGCTGGCAGCTGTCCACATGGTGGGATGTGGGGGACACTGGGGAGCACCAATGGGGGGTATTTGCTTCCAGTAGCTCTTGAGATGATCTGTCCATGGTGCTGAACAAGGTTCTGAACCGGTAGGATTAATCAGTGCTGAAGTCGTCACAGGGATGGTTATCAGTCACTGGCTCCCCTGTGAGTGAGTTTATTGTGGATTGATGAAGCTGGATTGGGGAATAGATATTTGCAGATCACAACCGCGTAAGATTGTAAGTTAGAAACATAAGCAAGAGAATCAAGTTATAAGATGCAAGGGAGTGCTGGGGATTATAGCTAAGTGCTTATGCAAAGAGGGCGGCAGCCATTCAGCTCCAGTAGTTAGAGGCTATATGGGAACACAGTATCGATGTTTCCAATCAGAGCCATATACCTCTTTTACATGGGATCTTTGAACCTTAAAGATGGGCAACAAATTTTAAAAATGTTCTAGGCTAGTCTTTCATTTTAAGATGGGCAGATCAAGGCCCAGAAAGTGAGGGGACTTACCCAGTGCAGCTCAGCCAGTTGGCCATATGGTAGAGCTTAGAAGCCCATCATCTGACTCCCAGTCTGGTGCTCTTTCTTATTCTCTCCAGCTTCCTTTCTTGTTTGTCCCTGGAAAACCTAGGAAAGGAAAGTGAAGGAAAGGAGCATGAGAGCAGATGTTTGAATCAACCATCCTTAAATTTTACAAGAGTACAATATTACCCTAATTATTTCACCATGCTCTATCTCAGCTAATGTGTTAGGTCTAGGGGATAGAGTCTTGTGGAAAGAGATAGCAGAGTTGAAGAGCAGAAATACCATCATAATGATATGTGCCCTCCTGAGCTACCTGCAGAGTTCTGGGGCATCTCTTGGGGAGCATCTCTCTCTGTGCTCAGAGCCAGTTGTGTCCTTTTCTTTTTATCTTAACCAGGCTTCACAAGAAGAGATCCTGTGGATCTTGACTTGAACACTGCTAGTGCAAAGTCTCCCATAGTGGCTCCCGTACTACACAAATCAGGCAGACATAGAGGACAATGACTGGGCTGTACCTGGTCTGGTAAAGAGCCCCCACTCACCTCTATCCCACTCTCTGGACTGGAGCCCCTAAGCCTGCTCATCCCCCCAAATCTGAATGAATCTTTCTTCCTTGGCAATGCTGGGGACACAGTCTGCATTAAGTGAATCAACAAGGCCATCTCTGAAGAGTCCAAATAGGAAATAAGAGGCCCCATTGCCTAATGGGACTTATCAATTATGATCCAGGACCATATTTCTTTGAGGGGTGATTGTTTCACGGAGTCTGACATCTCATATAGCTTTAAATTACTCACAACCGGGACGGCTTACAAGATAGCAGTAAAATCAGGAGAGGATTGGGCAATGTAATTATAGTATGGAAATGATGTTGATCACTCAAGCAGGGAGCAGACCTTGAATCGAAAGCCCTGCTCTGCCTCCCCACCCCCTTGCTTCCACTGTTCATGATTGGAGATATAGCTTCCACACCTGGGAACCTAGAGACAATCTCCCTCCTGCCTAGAAGCTGTAAAGAGTCCAGGTCACCATATGATGTGCAGCAAGGAGTCCAGCGTGGACAGCAGGATCAGGACCAAGGGCAGCTCCCACGGGACCCACGGTCAGGATACTCACACTTGTTCAGGGATGTTCCAGTCTGCAAGGGTAGCCCATTGCCTGAGTGTGTGGAGGTAAAAACTTCCAAAAACACTTAATATGTGTCCATAATCATATGATCTAGCATTATAGAGATTCTTCCTTCCTTCTGTACATCTATCCCTCCATCTGTCCATCCATCCTTCCATCCACCCATTCACCTCATCTCCATACCAGATGCCATCTAAGGCTTTTGGGGATACAGCTATGCATTGTTTCAGCTACTTAGTGAGCCCATACTAGATGCAAACATTGTGCTGTAACCTAGATAATCATTCACATCATTCACTCAAAAACTTACTGATGATTGACAAGGTACAAGACTGTTAATTGCTCATCAAACCTATTTCTTCTTTTTCTGAGTACATGGATAAGATGCACTTTCCAGCCTCCCTTGCAGTTAGGTGAGACTGAATATCATTGAATAGCGTGAGTAGAATGTGGGGAGAAATGATGCGAACTGGTCTCTGTCCTGCCGCATAAAGCCCTTTCACATGTGGTCTTCCCTGTTCTTCCCACTACCTGTCAGCTGTGTGTCAATACCGAGGATGGCCCAGAAAGCTACTTGATGAAACCAACAGAGCCACTGGGAACCTGGATCCCTCTCCAACCTCATGCTCTGTTGACTGGAACCTGTACAACCACTAGGTAAGTAACAAAATCCTACACTTCCTGAGAGGAAGAAATTCAGAGACTATGGGAAGTGCTGGGGAAGAAACATTCATCCACACCTTTCCTTGCCACCCACCATGGTCAATTCAGCTTAATGAGTGCCAACAATCTGGGCACGGGCCATTCATTTATATACTTACTGTGCTAGGCTCTGGGGTGACAGAGGGAGAGGCAGATAACAAGGAGTGAATTATTTCCATGTTCACTAGGTAGTTAAGATGCCCCTGTGTCAGAGTTAAGATTTGGGGACACAAAGAATACTTCATTCAAACACTTACTAAGTTTCTGGAATTCTGGGATAGGCATTACGAATCAAAGATAGCCATGACTCCCACCCTCATGGCAGTCACTCTTTGGTGGAAGAGCCATATCAGGTCATGGTGGCACAGTGCAAAAAGCGCTCAAATAGAATGTAATATGAGATCTGCAGCAACATGGAGAGTGATCTCTCTTGGGGCTGAGGGAGAATGGGAGGAACCAGGGAATTCTTCAAATAAGTGATAGGTTTAGATTCAGGCTTTGAAGGATAAATGCAAGTCTTCCAGGGAAAGACTAGGTGGAAGGGAAATCCAGGCAGTGAAAATAGCACATGCAAAGAGGTGTGTCCTAGGATCAGGGGAGAGTTGTGTGTAGGGGAGCTCAGGGGACTGTGGCAAGGGCAGGAATGGATGATCAGGTTGCAGTCTGACCCTGGGGCAGGTGCTCTTCTCTTCCCACTGGTAGGGTTTGTGCAGGTGGGGCTAGCAGGGCTCCGACATTACAGATCATTTGCATCTTGGGTTGATGTGGGAGCCCACATTCTGTCTACTTATGTTTCTCCCCCTCCATAAGTGGAACTGTTTGTTTTTTTCTTTTTAAATGATGCTTTTAGTGGAGATTCAACCCCATGGTAAGATCCCATAGACATTATCCCCACTTTATGAATGAGGAAACTGATAATCAGAGAGGTCGTTTACCACTCAAATCATGCAGTTATCTGATCTCTGACTGGGCATGTAAGCCTCCAATGAAACCACATTCCCAAACATCTGTAGTCCTTGATGAGCAAGAAATGAGTTTCCAAATCCAACCATGCTGAGCTCTGAAAATCTCTAGGGTTGATGATTGTGCTTGGTAAAGGGCAAGGGACTGACTCACAAAGCTAATGGGACCTAGCTCACCACTGAGGCTGTGCATATGCATGTGCATGTGTGTGCATGCATGCCTGTTCTGTGTGTGCAGTGCGTGTGTGTGTGTGTGTGTGTGTGTGTGTGTGTGCATGTACACAATGAGGGAGGGACACAAGGTGGGGAAGTCCTAGTTGAGCCAGAACTCGCCTGAGCTGTGCTGGGAAGAAATAAATCTCTTCTTGAGCCAACATTAATACAAGCTTGGCAGAGTCTGGGCAGGTCCCCAGCTGATTATGCTAGTGGATGCTGGGGAGGGAAAGATTGAACTGCTGGGGGTGGTGTGAATACACATCACACAGCGTAACGCCTTGAAAATATATAGTGTGCAAGCAAGCAGACAGTTGAAGGCGGTGTGTGTAGGAGGGTGGCAGAGGGTGGGGCAAGTGAAGCATCTGTTTGCAATTATGATGACCAGAACTGACTGCATAGGCTGAGGAATAAGTTGCCAGGGTCACCTATATTGGGTGAGCTGCCATGGTGACAACTGATCACCCACCACATATTTACTGAGCATCTACTTAGTGGCAGGCACCAGGACCACAAGGATGGGCATCCAGACTCAGTCCTGAGCAGGCCATCATGCCAGGTGGGTATATGTAACTAAAAAGGGCACTCAGGAAGAGGTCAGGAGCAGTGAAGTTCTGTGATGACTTAGTTGGAACTGTGGAGGACCCCTGGAGGAGGTGACGTTGAAGGTTGTGCTGGGGTTAACTTGGTGGGTGTGCATGTGTGCAGCTGGGGGCAGCATAGATGGGAACCCTGAGGCAGGAGGTGTGTGGAACTTACGAACAACAGGAAAGAGGTCAGAGTGGCTGGCACACAGTCAGGGACCAGTGAGCTGACATTCAGACAGAAACCACCTGAGCGTGGCCTGCAACTCTGGTAAGAGTTGGACTTGATCACAGGTCAGGGGATCTTCAGACCCCTCAAACTTCTTCAGCAAGGGATTCTTTTTCCCTAAGGTATCTCGTTGAACCCTCACTTCAAGATGGTAAGATAATCATGCCCTTACCTCATTATTTGGCAGAGCGAGCTGTAGAACAGAAAAGCAAAACAATTTGTCTGAAGTCACATAGCAAATGAGTGTGATGCGGGGCCTGTCATATCCCAAAGGCAGCAAACAATTGAGTGTGAATTTCCTGGCCCAGCGTTCTGGATCTCTTGCTAAAAATAAGGTCAGGAGTCTAAAATATGAAAGGAGGACCCCATGTTTCCATGTAAGTTGGATGGGAATTTGACAAAGGTCATGAAGTCCCCATTGGAATTTGGGAGCTGTGGAAATCTGTGTTGGGAAAAGAAGCCAAGGTCATGGTGACCTACATAGGAGCTTAGCCTGGACATAGCTAATGAGGAAGAATCAAGGATGCCAGTGGTCTGTAGGGAACCAGACACCCCAAGCCAGCAAGCAGGTAGGATGCCAGAGTGGCCCACTCATCCCAGTGTTCAGGAGGCTGCCCTGAGCATCCATTCACTGGAGAATAAAAAAGAAAATAACGAATATTAGAATAAAATAAGGGTCTTCTCTATTGGAAGCATCTTCTTGCTTCAAGAATGAAAAGAGTAATCTAATCCGGGTGCCTTGTGCAGGGTCAGATTCAGTCACAAAGATGGTAACCATGGATACTAGTAAAAACAATTCATTTATCTGGCAAAGACAAGAGGACCACCTATGAGCCCAAAACTGAAACAGACACTGGGAATAGAATGGCAGTCTGTGCTGGAGTTTGTTCCCATGCAGCTACTGCTTTGATTAGGATGATGTTAACTACGATGTTCTCAGAACCTACTTTGCAACACCTGTGTAAGATGTGCTGCATAGTCACTTGCTTCCTTAATCTTCGGTCTTCCTGTGGAGTAGGTGCTCACAGTAGACCTCACTGATCATCAGTGTCTATGTTTTGAATGTGTCCCCAGTTCATATTTAGTCTCCAAGTGATATGGGCAGGTTGGGCCTTTCTTTGGGTGGTGCTTGGATTAGATGGTCACATTGTGGGACCCCCATCATGGCATTATGAGTTTTATAAGAAGAGAAGGTGAGACCTGTGTTATCAAAGTATTATTATGTAGCAAGAAGGTCGCACCACAGGCTGCTGCCATGCTCTTGGACTCCCCAACCTTCAGCTCTGTGAACCAGACCAATTTCCATTCTTCATAAATTACCCAGTTTGAAGCATCTTATCATAGCAGCAGAAAATGAACTGAGAGCTCATCTGAATCCCCTTTCCGTGGCTGGCGCACCCAGAGCCTAGTTACTCTAAGCTTTGGCTGCTGATGGTTCACTCCTTTGCCTCTTTCTGAAAGTTAGTACTTTGGCTGCCTTCTTTGGAAAAGCCTGGGGCACTGTTCATACCCAGGGATGGGCTACAATCGGGGACCAAGTAATGTAGGAGCTCCCCTGTTTCCACAGAGAGAAACGTTTGGGTGCCATTGTTGCTTCTTATCTTGCAGGGATCAGGTAGAGGGGAGGCTGTGCTGAGACTACATCTTTACTAGGCTTCTTCCCCTTCTTTGCAGTTTTCCTCATTTGTATTATTCAGCTTTCTGTTGCTGAACAAAATACCTGACACATACAACTTAAAGAAGGAGTGGTTTCGTTTGACTGATATGGTTTCAGAGCTCTTAGTCCATGGTCAGCTTATTGCAAGACAAAAGTATCATAGAAGAAAGGCATGGTGGAGAAAACTGCACACCTCGTGGGTTCCAAGAAGAAGAGAGATAGAAGAGCCAGGGAGGAAGAGGCCACGGGCCAGCTACAGTCCCCAAGGCCCCACTCCTGTAATTCACTTGAGACCTCACCTCTTGTTTCCATCACTTCCCACTAATGCCATTAAATTACCACATCACCAGTCGTTCAATCTCTCAGAATCCAATCCCTTTCCAATATCCCATCCTCTGAACACATGAGAGTCTCAGGGGACATCTTATATCTAAACCATAACTCCATCCTTGCAAGTTTTTCTCCCAGACTTCTCCCACAATAAATCTCTTTCATAAGAGTCTAGATTCCAGTACAGAGCCTCAGGGATGGGGCTAGGGTGAGACAAGAGATGTGCTTGGCACAAAATTTAAGGATTCTCTGACTCCCAGGGAATTAACCTTGCAACTATCCATGCCTGAGAGTGAGAGTCTTCTTAAAGCATGCACAATAGACTCCTCACTTACCATCTAAACAAGATGTGGCATACACACATCCTCTTCTCAGGACCTCTTCACCAGAGTTTATCTGGTACTCTAGCAATGCTTGAATGTTATCAGGTATAAAGAGAATGACTGGAATTTTGCCAGTGTCATGCCCATTTAGAGGTATGTTTTGTTTTCCCATAAGAATCAAAATTTCAAATAGAGACTTTAAGTGTTCTTTGTTTTCCTTATCTTCAAGTGTTAAAGGTAAAATGTCTTCATCCTGCTTGTTGCCTACCACTTCTGCATTGCGATTCTGAGTTTTGCTATTGTTTGCTTCTTTATGTTTCTGTTCCTGTTCAGAAGTTTCATCAGCTTTTTTCTGTTTCAGTGTTCTGATGTCATCTCCACTCAATTCTTTTATTCGTTTTCTGTGTCTACTATGAGGATAGTTCAAATGACTGGTAAGATCAAATACTGTTCATATTGCGTTATCTCCAAGAATGGTCCAATAAGGACTAGTTCTACAGATCATAGAGGTCTCAAAGTGTTTGGCACACAATCGATGGTTGTTTATTTAGTTGATTAGGTGTTTTGTCTTGTAAGTCTGCTCTCCCACAATTCTCCACCCACTTCTGGCATCTGGCCAGATCCCACGGAGACCTGAAGGCGGCCAGGTTGGATTGTATACTCTTCTGTGTGCAGCTGGGGGCCGCGCAGAAGCTCAGCATCGCTGCCCCTTCGCTACCAGGCCCAGACCTCCTCTCCTCACCTCCTCAGGGCAGCCCGTCAGCCCGTGGGAGCCAGGGAGGGGAGCCAGGCCGTTGGTCAGCTCTGCAGCTCAGGCGCGAGGTGAGTGGGAGCGGGGGTGGGGGGAGGCTACACATCCTCTTCTTGTCCAGTACCTAGGTTCTCCTCACAAGGAACAGAACTCAAGATGGTACGTTTATCACACCTGGCCCATAGTGGGAGACACGAGGTTGAACAGACTTGGAAATGTACCCAAGAGCCCACAGCTTGCAAGCAGTAGAACTCAGAGTTTTTGAAATGAAAAGTTATGTGTACTTTTCCTGTGATCTTATTACCTTCAGGACAACAGACTCAAATGATTTTGGAGCAGAAACACAAAGGTGAATTAAATTGAGGAAAGAAGACCTAGG
Source organism: Dasyprocta punctata (assembly GCA_004363535.1). Classification (NCBI taxonomy): domain Eukaryota; kingdom Metazoa; phylum Chordata; class Mammalia; order Rodentia; family Dasyproctidae; genus Dasyprocta; species Dasyprocta punctata. The sequence goes on from RJWM01004861.1 coordinate 79,701, forward strand.
TCACGGAAGAGAGCTCCAGTTCCATCTGGTGTCACCTCTCTTTCTTGGAACTTAACATAGCTGCCATGATCGCCTTAAGAATGATGCGTCTGAGAACCTAGAGGTGAAAAGACCAGACAAAAGCCACGTGGAAGATTTAACTCATTCCTCCAAAGGCAGTTGACTGGTCAGAAACTGAATCAAGACTGGTGTACTCATGTTTCTGCCTTTACCACTTGGTGACGGTCTTGAAGGCTGAAATGGATCTGAGAGGCAGCAAGTGGAAGGTTACTGTGGCATATGATGCTATCAGAGATGACTGTAATTATCAAGAAAGGCAAACTTCCACTTGGCCTGGCTTCTAGAGGATTAAAGGCCACCCTCCCACTTCTCAAGCCTAGGGTACATGTGGGCATGTGTTGGGGTAGGGCTTTTCCTTCACTTGGACTTTCCCCATGACCTCATAGCTGCCTCTGGGTCAGGTATTAGGTATTATTGCATTTGAGTATTGCTGTTGGGAGCTCTCAATAAATTTCTCTGGTCCCAGCTCCCAGCTCCTTTTCCTCTAACCCAGCCTACCACAACTGCAGTCCTCTGCCCTTTGGGAACTTTTTCACTGGAAACTTACTATGTCTAAATAACTTGCAAGCCAACATCACATGGGCCCATGTCAAACTCAGCTCTAAAATTCCCAAATCCATGCAACCCAATTTTGTGGCTCTGAACCACCTGTGTAAGCCTTGCCTTAACTTGCATGACCTACTTCCTCCAGGTTCCTGCTCCAAAGTTCCTCCCCTTGCTGGCTTGATGGTTTCTGCACTGTGATCTTTGACAGATTCTTAGTAAAGGGGAGGTGCTGCCTTATATGAAGATCTATGTGTTCCTAGTGTGTTCAGTTGGATTTCTGTTCATTACTCCTTTCCTCACTCCCAGCACCCATAAAATAAGTGCCTGGTTCTTTCAGCTCACTACAGCTGGTCTCGATGAAACACCCATCTCCATGCCACTGTCCAGGCTATTCTCAATCCCACACTGGAAGGTGTGAGCATTTATCAAAGGTCAACAGCTAATCAGAACTCCCTCTGTATTTTGATGACAAAAAATGCAATTAGCAATTTAGAGAGCTGTGGATTCCAGAAGGAGGGAGACTGGTTAAGATTGCCACTCTCTGCTTTTATTTTCCTGTAACCCACATGGAGAATATAAGGCTTGCTGAGTGATGTTCCCAGAGCCAGCTCTGCTCTCAGAGCCTTGGTGTTCCCCATCTGTTCAAATAGGTGGGCTGGGCGGGCTCAGAGCCAATGGCACTTGGAGATGAAGCATTATAGACTCTCTGCTGTGTCTTTCCGGGGCCTCACAGGGCAGAAGGGTCTTGGAAGCACTCATCAGTCAATGCATTACTTGCTCATTCAAGATTCCTCCTGGATAGTCCTGTAGTTCTTACTTTTGCAGCCATTCAACCCCTAGTCCCTACTGGTGTTGACAAATTGCTGCATGAAGTTCACGGGCCCAGAGGCCTTCTCGAGATGATCAGAAATACAAGCATGGGGTGTGTGTGTGTGTGTGTGTGTGTGTGTGTGTGTGTGTAGGGGACTGTGGGGGCTGTGCTGGCTGGAATCTAGCAGCCACAGCATCAGGAGGAAGGTGCAAGGGATGGGGTGCTTGCTTCCCGAGATTGCTCCGGCAGCCAGGCGGTCAGTGGTGCCCTGACTTTGAAAGCAATCCAAAACAAGGTCTGTGTCCCGGTCTCCAGTGATGTCACAGCTAATCATTAGCCTGGTAATTACACTGAAAGCCTTCTGCGATCTTATCCTCAGCAGGGTCATTAATGCAATGCAACCACACCAGTAAATGTCTCATTAGTCTTATTTTAGACTTATGTATTTTTCAGGACTACAGAATTTTAATAGTCTGCCTCCCCCCTGGCTCCCCCTCCTGAGACATTAATATCTATTCCACATGCCAGACTCTTCCAACAGCAGCCCCCTCCCTGCGTTCCCTGCTCTGAGTCCCCAGAGGAGGCCTGGCGAGGAGGCAAGGCTGGAACAGGGCATCCAGAGCCATGAGGTCTTTGCCTTCCTCGCCAGCCCCGGCTCTCTTTCCAACCCATTTCTCTCCTGTAATGAAAACCTTTGCCTGGATATTCTGTCTTGCTCAGGAAGTTTCACTCATTTTATTTTAACCCTCTTTATACCTTTTCCCTCATTATTAAAGAGAGCATACTCATTACAAAGACAGGAAGAAAAATATTACATTAATTTCAGACTCCAGGGAAAAATCCACACTCCTCCAGGTTTTAGTTTTTAATTTTTTCTTTTGCAGTACTGCGGATCAAACCTGGGGCCTTGATGTTGAGTTGCATCTGCACCCCTTTTTTAAATTATTTTTTATTTTGAGTTGGAGTCTACCAATTTGTGAAATTTCCTAGGCTGGGCTTGATCTTGTGATTCTCCTGACTCAGCTTCGCAGAATGCTGGCATCATGGGGGTGCACCTCCACACCTGGCTCCAAATCCACATCTTGCTTGCTGCCTCTTGCTTTGCTAATTTTACCTCTGTGTCTGGAAAAGGGCATTTGAACACCGATTTCCCTCTGCCTGAGCATTTTCCTCTCTACTCCACGCTTCTGTATGCCTCTCCAGGTTGCACCTCAAATGTCACTTCCTCCTTCTTGCCTCTATTTAAGTTCAGGGTTGTACCTCTGTCATTTGATACCATGGTCCCCTTCCTACACCACAAGCACCACAAAATCACAATCACCACTATCCATCTACAGTTGATGTTGGTTGACTGCTGTCTGCCTGGCTGAACTGATATTCAAGGTGGGCCGGGTCCATTCCTGTGTAGTTCATCAGCCCTATGTACAATCTTGGTGGTCGTTTCAGGTGCAGGAGGGACAACGAGGTGCTCGTGAGATACTTGTTAAAGGAACAGATGCGTGGATGGCTGGATGGCAGTGTGGGTGAGTTGTCGGATGGGTGCGTGGAAGGATGGATAGATGGGTGGGTGGATGAGTAGGTGAATGGATAGTTGAATACCTCTGCCAAATTTTTCTTGATGTTTTTAGATATTGTTAAAATAATATCTAATACCTATTGGCTGATATTGTATATTTTATATGTGCATCTTTCTGTATGTTAATAACTCTAAGCACGTTTAATGGCTGTGTAGTATTCCATTGGGTGAGCATTTTTAATTGATTCAAGTTAATTTCCTACTGGTATGCTTTTGGGAAGGCAGGATTTTCTGAAAGGTGGGGCACTGGGCTCCATTCCAAGTTCCAGGGGTCAGATACTGCCATATTATTTCTTCAGCAGAATGACCAGGTGACTATGGGCAAAGTATGTACATTTCTATGTCTCAGTTTTCTCGTCGTAAAACAAAGGTGGCAAATGGAGTTCTTGTAACTAGCTCAAAGAAAGTATGGAGAACCATGCTTGCATCCTAGAGAAGCTAATTGTTATTATTTGCCACTCACTCATGACTGTCCTGAGAGCTCTCTGGGTAGAAGGAGCTTTAGCTGTATCTGACTGCTCTACTGGGCTGGCGCACAGTGTTGGTAGAACTCAAACACTCGGCATGTCCCAAGAGGAGCTCGAGTGTCTCTTTTTCCCACCACGGGCTCACAGCCCGGGAGGTCATTCTCCATGGCATGTGTGACACAGCCTGACCACCCGTCCCGCTCATGCTCCTGGTCTGGCTCTCAGACCTTTCCTCTGCATGGTGCAGCAGGAAGAGCCATGGCTTTGGAGTCAGAGAGGCCTGGGCCGGGACTGTTGCTCTGCTTCTTGAAAACTCAGGGAGCTTTAGAAAGCAGCTTCGTGTTTCAACCCCCCACCATCATCTGTAAGTGGGGTCAAGGGTGCCATGATCCCAGGGCTGCTGGGAGAATAGAGTGACTATGTGTGGTACCCTGACCGCCCATTCCACAGTGGTCACCATCCTGAGACGCTTGGGGCAGGTTCTCCTCTGGACCACATGCTGAGTGCTCCCACGGCACAGGCCATGCCTCAGGGACTCACCACATTGCATCTCACGGGGTGAGCAAGAAAAGGAAGATGGGGAGGCAGAGAAGTGAGTAGATTTTGATGGTGGAGCCCCAAATGTGATCACTTCTCCTCTTCTGAAACGTTCCACTTTTCACTGGATGTTTGGGGCAAATAGCTTGACCTCTCTGACCTTTCATTTCTTTAGTAAAAAGAAGAGAATAAAGGAGCCTCACAGGGCAGCTGTTGACACACACAGAGTGCTAGAGACAAGTTAGTAGTAAGGGAAGGGGCAAAGACAACTGGAAAGCCATAGAGTCAGAGATCGGGCTGGAGAGAGGCTTGGAAAGCAGGCATCCTTACTCCTGGCACCCTTCCCTGCCTTAACCTACACTGCTTCTGGTCTCTATCATTAATGTTTATTCAGTTCTTCAGCAAGTAAACTTGCCTGTATGCCCTCCCTCAGTCTACCTGCCCCACACTTTCCTTTCCTGGCTACTGAAGGCTCCAGCAATTCTAGATCTGTGTCCCGAAATTTAGGGACCCTCCTGCTGATGTGTGTGCATCATGAGGCACAACCCTGTTGGTCTTTGGTGCCACTGGTACCCAGAAACTATAGCATGGTGCCTGGCACCCGCACAAGGAAAAACTGAATGAATATCTGTCGAATGAAGGAATGAATACATTTTCCCCTCCAGAAGGAGCCATAAGCCTAGAGAGGCCAGCTGCCAAGCCTCCCTCCCCAGCTCCTTCCCTGGAGCCTGTGATATTTAATTAATATGAGCCAAGCAGAGCCCACTTTATGGTGCTGGCCCAGGGGCCACCCATAATTGAGAAGTGATGGGAGGCACCTGCGACTTGACCTTGGCTAATGATGGATAGACCCATGTGGAGATCAGAAGCCAAAGACCCACCAGTGGGGGCATCCGTCGAGAGAGCCTAGGTGGAAGAAAGAGAAAAGAGATACTCACAGTCCTGGCTTGTGATTTCTGAAGGTGGGGTGGGTCCCAGGAGATTCTGATAACACCATCTTTCTAGGGAAAACTTCATAGGAGTGGGGGGCTCACCCTGGGCCAGGCTAGGGCTGAGCACTTTCCCAGGAGCCTCAGCTGCCACTGTTCTGTTGTGTCTGGATGTATGGGCACCCAGCACCTACCTGCTGATTGAGTGAATAAGCAACGGAGTGCAGGGTGCTTTGGAGGGAAGCAGGTGGTGGGGAGTGGGACCAGGTGCAGGGTACATGGTGGGGAACACAGAGCTCCAGCTGGCCGGCCTTCCCTTCTCCTGCCTCTGGCTTTGGAGATGGGGAGGCCTTGGTGTTGCAAGCCCTCATCTGGGGCACATCCTCTACTCCTCTGTCTCAGCAGTTTACCCTGCAGACCTGTAAGACCTCATTTCCCTCTGAGGGGAAGTGGGCTCTCTTGAGGGGTGTTGCTGCTGTCACTTCCAGCTCCAGGGGAGAGGGGGCTTCTGGCCCTTGGTTGTCCCCACCTGTACCTGTGCTGAGCTGGGCATGGAGGCGAACTAGCCCCCCTCCTGCCTTGGGTGATACCAAACTTGCCAAAGGCACAAAAGGCAGAAATCCAATTCTAGTAACAGGACTCTGTGTAGGTGAAGGCTGTCATCAGGAAGGGTGTTGGGCTCTAGCCACAACGTCACAGAGATGTGGACCTCAGATGACCAGGAGGACAAGACTGCAGAGAACAGCACTTCACAGTTTATAGGGCCCAGAGAGGAGCCGACGTGGAGCTCAGAGCTGAGACTCTGACCATGAATTCCTGGCTAATTTTGTGCCTTCTGCCTTCTGGCCATTCCTTACCCCTTCCAAACCCTAGTATGAGGGGGGGGAGAGAGAGACAAAGTATACTCTCCAAAATCTTTCCCCCAGTGACGTACTAATAGAGAATTCAGTTATGAACCCTGCTCCACCCCAGTCTAGTCATGGCTCAAACTCTGACTTTTTCACTGTGTGACCTTGAGCAAATGGCTTTACCTCTCTGGGCTCCAGTTTCCTCACTGAATGGAAAGAAGGGGTCACCCATATCCATGAGCATCAACAGGAGGACTTAAGAGTTTGGGATTATGGTTTGTAGCCCACAGTCAGCCATTCATAAATGCTGGCCCATTTCTCTCCATAGTTCACCATCTTCTTTTGAGTTTGAGGTGCTGGTGGCCCTGAGTGAGGTTGCAGCAGCCCTGCAAGCTGGCCGCAGTGACCAGCTGGAGGCAGAGGCATTTGAGGAAGAGATGATCCTAGCTTGGACATTTACTTTGTTGAAGAGTGGGCTCAAGGCTTCCTTATCCCCAGCCTAGCCTCTCCAGAGCTCTGTGCTTCCGCCACCCAGAATCGGGAGGGAGGGTCTCCGAGGATTGGGGTCATGCCCCATTTATCTTCTCTGTCATCCTGCTAAGGTTAGAATCTGGCTGTCCCCGTGAAAAGTCAGGTTGAGGCTGGGTCCCCAGGAAAAAGGTGTGGAAAGCTGTGAGGCATTTCAGGAGGATTAATGCATTCATTACGAGATCAGTGCTCTTCCTCCTCTTTCTTGCATGTGTGCCTCTCTTCCACATGCCCCCACTTCCTTTTCACTATGAGGCCTTCATCATGAATAGGGCAAATGCTGGCATCTTCCCAGCTTTCAGAACTGTGAGTCAAGATAAACCTCTGTTCTTCACAGACTGCCCAACCTCTGGTATTTTGTTATGTTAATAGAAAATGGACTAAGAGAACCCCATGATGCCTAACAATGGAGATAAAGCAGACCAGCTAGTTTTTCAGTAAACCCATTTCCATTGCTTCTCCAAGGTCAGGGGTTGAGGACCCTGAAAATCTGTTTCTCAGCTCTGGGCCTTCAGGGCCTAGCATATAGTAGGTTTAATTAATTTTCACTGGGTGAATCGACAGAATGCACGGCACCAGTGAGTGTTCAGTAAATGCTGTCTCAGTGGAGAGCAGGTGAGCATGTCCAAAGATCATCAAAGTGACAAGTTTGGGCTGGATGGATTGGTAATGTTTTAAAGAAGACAAACCAGCATCCAAGAGCAGTGGTACCTGGTTGTGTGTCTCAGGGTGTTTCAGAGCTGGTCCCTGGCATGCTGTCTACACACCTATCTTGGTTTCTGTGCTATGGTCACCACAATGAAGCATGACAAGCTATGTAACTTCAACCACAGGATGGCATTCTGTCATAGTTCCTGAAGTTAGAAGCGTGATATCAATGCATGTTAGTCAGGATTCCATGGTTGTGGCAAAGTATCTGAAAGAGTTAATTAGAAAGGAGGAAAGACTTATTCAGGTTCACAGTTTCAGAGGTTTCAGTCCATGGTCATTTTGCCTTATTCTGCAGGCCTGTGTCAAGCTAGTACAGTGTATCGAGAGCACAAGGTGGAGGGGGCTGCTCATCTCATGATGGCTGGGAAGCAGAAAGAAAGAGAGGGAGGAGAAGGCTGGGGTCATAATATCCACATCATGAGTATGTTCCCAATGATCTAAATTCCTCCTACCAGGCCCCATCTCTTAAAGGGTCCTCCATCTCCCAAAATACAGCATATACACCATAGCTTCAACCTATGGTGCTTAAGTGGAGGGAAACATTTAAGATCCAAGCCATAGTATAAAGTGTCAGCAACACTGGCTCCTTCTCAGGGCTGTGGAGGAATCTTGCCCATGCCTCTGCTATAGGTCCTGGTGGTTTGCTGTCATCTTCTTGTGGCGTTCCTCCTGTGTGTGCAGTCATCGTGAGATGGGTGGGTGGGGAGGGTCTTTCCCATTCACTGCAGCCACACGGACTTGCACCTGAGGCATCTCCTGCTGTGATGCCTGCCTGGGCCCCGCCCCTACACCCCAGATAGTCCTGGATCCTACTAGGGGCAGCATCTGGTCACAGTCACACTGTTGCCCAACCTCCCTGACCAGGCCAGTGTCTGTGGCCCATTTGGTTGGAATCCTGGGTCTGCTGCTCTCTCAGGATGCCCAGTTGAACATGACTGTGCTCAGAGTCTCTCTTTCCTCCACTGTAAAGTGAGTAGGATTAAAAGCCACACCGTGTTAGGTTGCTTTGAAGTTGCATCAAAACTGTAAGACATGATAAAAGTGATGACATTGCCCAGGAGATCCAGGTCGTCCCCAGAAGTTTGGCATCTGTGAAATGATCTTGGTGAAGCGCTATAAAACATCAAGTGACCCAATCGTGTCAGGACTGCCCACAGGAGGGTAGGAAGCAGCCTACTACACCCCGTCATTCAGGCCTGGCCCACTGCCTGTTTCTGTCAATAAAGTTTTGTTGAAACATAGCTGGGCCCATTTTTTGAGATCTGCCACTTTTGCAAGACAAAGGCAGAGTTGAGTATTTTCAACAGAGAATATGTGGCCCACAAAGCTTAAAGTATTTTATTTATTATCTGGCCTTTTCATCACAGGAAGAGTTTGCTGATTTTTCTTGTGGTGCAATATGGGCCTTTGCACTTGCTTATAAGACCAGAATTCAAAACTCAGCCTTCACCCTTTCTGGACTTGTTGTGTTAGCAGGTAGCATGTGAAATCACCTGTCCTCACTTGCTAAGTTGAGGTGCTACATTTACACCACGGGGTGGATGGGTAATGGAATGGAATGCACATACACAATGCTCTGCTCTGTGGCCAGCAAGAAGAGCTCAGGGCAACTTTGGGTCTCAGCTATTTCTGCATCAGGACCCTCGGTATATGATAGGTGCTCTGTGTCTTCATGGTGCTTAACACAGGGATTTCCCTCGTCATCTCCATCCAGGCAGGAATGGGAGAGCTCATCTCTGCCCATAAAGTGGTTGCGGGCTGACTGTAATTGATGAGCCACTCCAGCCCTTTGGGGCTCAGAGGAAATCCCCCAACTCAAAAGATGCCCTCTGCTGCCCTCTACTCGGAGCTTTGCTCTGTCCTGACGATGGGTGCGGTGCTCCACGCTCAGCTCCCATCCCGCCTCCCGTAAGTGATGGAAAGAAGTCAGTCAGAACAGAAAGACAGATCGCGTGCCTCCCTGGCCCTGGCATTTCCCTCCAGATCTCTGGATTTCCATATATTTGAAAACCTAATATAAGCAACGGAGAAGAAATTTGCATTTCGGGCAGCAAGGAATGAAAAATTGAGGTGGCGTAATGTATTGCCGCGCACAGAAGAGGGCTGACCGTGGCAAGACCAACCTCTTACGACAGGTCCAATAGGCTGGTGGCAAACTCATTTCCTGGTGGAATATAGGGTTCATCTGCTGGAACATTTAACAGGCATCAAAGAAAGATCACTCCCACCTTTCTGCCGCTGCGCCGCCGCTCTCCTGCCTCTCTCTGCCATTTGATTAAACTCCTTTATGCAGCTTTAATACGATACGTGTGCTCCACATGGAGACAAATAAATTCTTATGTACTTTTTAGGATTCGGAGAGTTCTAATGGTTATGTATGCTTTGTTTGTGTTTTTCTGAGGGACATTGAAAGGGCAATGGGTGCAAACAGGCAAGCTCAACTGATGTGATTTATGGTTGGTCATGGAATGATAGTGAAATGGGGGGGGTCATGAAGTTAATCTCCAGATGAGTGAAGGTGGAGGAGGGCACCATGACCCACGGGGGTGGCAAAAGGGATGTTGGCCCTGGTGAAGGCTGGATGTGGCGTCAGGTTTGTGCTCGGCATGTGCATGGATCTAGGGCTTTTAAGCAGGGGGTTATTGGAACGTTAAAGCTGCTGTTTTTTGATTTTGCAAGCAGAGGCATGGAGCCCAGAGAGGTAAGCTAGTTTTCTTAAGTCACACAGCAAGCAAAGTGGCAGTCTGGGTTAGAAATCCTTGTGTGCCTCCTTGCTGGGTGATCACAAAGCTGTTTAAGGATCGATCACAGGTTTTACAAACTCCCCTATGGCCTGCGGGTGGCAGAAAGACATGCGGCAACTCCCGAGTGGGACAGACTAAGATGTGGGTATCCTTCCTCCTGGGCACCACAGTGGCTGTGCCAGTTCAGAGCAGAACTGGACTGTGCAGAGACACTGGGGCTGGGGTTTCCATAGGTGGGACCGCAGATCGCCTCATAGAGGGCCACAGCCCCGGCGACTGTCAGTACCACCTAGGCAGGGCTAAACGTACACAGGGCACTGTGTCAGGAATGTGGGCATGTTGGGAGCCTGGCCAGGCACGCAGAACATTTATTCCAGGCTCCCCTGAACTGGTCTGCCCTGACAGATTCCCTCAAGCTCTACCCATTCAGCTCCTAATGTTAGAGCCAGTGATTCCAGGGAAGCTATGTAGTCTCATGGGCAGAGCACAGAGCCTGGAGTCAGATGGCCTGAGTTCACATTGGGCCTCCCTGTCTACTACGGCTAAGGGCCTCCTCTCTCCACCTGTGTAAAGAGATGCTCATGCTTCATCTGGAGACAACTGGGAGTGGGCCATGGCCCACTGGGCAGGGTGACTTTATCATAGCACCCCATGTAAGAGTAAATGTGGGTTCCGTTTTGCCACCTGGCTGGGAAGTGGCAGAGTGCAGCTGCACACCTTGGAGGCACTGCTGTTGGGCCATGTGGCCTTTCCATCGAGCACTGTGGCCATTGGGCTGGGGTGTAACCCATGGAAAGTGGTGAATGCACCCCTCTGATTACTCAGAATGACTTTGGAACGCATTGGGGGTGGGCGAGTAAGCTCTGCTTGCAGGTGAGGCAGAGGTAATAGGAATGCAGACTTAAAGGCCAAGTGAATGGGGTTCAAGTTATAGCTCTACCTCTTCTTTTGTTTGTGCTTAGGTGCATTTATCTAACACCCATGAGCAAGTCCTTGGAAAATGGGGCATTACATTCAGGGAACGCTGGTGGGCCCTGGGGCTGCAGCCTCCTTACCATAGTCTGGGGCACAGCGCTGCCTAAGGTGAGACGTCACTGCTTCATGCGTGCGAGGCAGTCTCTGTAGAAGCCTCTCCTGGTGGTCGCCCAGGCAGATGTCTTCTCATCCTTTCGGTGCAGGGGCCTGTGATCACTATGTAACCTCGGGCACATCACTGGGTTCGTCTTTGCTCTGGGCCTCATTTCCCCCATATTCTCAATGGTCTTTCCAAGTGAGTCACTTATGATTGCCTGATTTTGAGTGACACCACAATGACATGGGACACTGTGGCTTACGTAGCCCTAAATGTCTATAGTGTGAAGGGGAAGTGATGCCCAAATAGGGGTGGGATCCTGCAGAAGCCCTTGGGCCAGCCATCCCAAGAAAGGACTAACAGGGTGATTTAGTGAAAGAGAGAACCTGTTCCAATTAGCAGGCACCACCTCCAGACCTTTGAAAGGACATTTCCAGGATGCTGCTTCCTGTGGGAGGTCCCGAGTGACTTGAGCTCCCCATTCTGGCAAGAAGGGAGCCTCTCTGAGGTCTGCACGGTGCTGGGAGGTGAGCTCCCCAGCTCCTGCCTCCCTTGGGTCCCGGGTGGAGCTGAGCTGTAGACCACTCCGCATCACTTACCGAGCTCCCTGTACATATGGGCAGTTTGTTTGGTTTTAAGAGATTCCAGTATCTGGAAAAATACCACTGAAATTTCCCAAGGGCCACAGGAGTGGAAGGAGAGGGCTTCATTCTGAATTACGCCCTTGTATTTGAATATCTAATGAGTCCATCGGCAGAGCCCATCAGTTCTGCATTCAGATTCACCTATGTGTGTCTCTTGGGTCTGGAAGCAACTCACTATTGGTGGCACTCGCCTGCGACATGCCACCACCCTGCTCCTCACAATGTGCCAGTCTCCCACCTGGTGCCCTTGCTGGTTCCTCTTCTGCCTCCTACAGAACTGTCTTTTCTCCATCGGTCCAAGGGAGTGCTCTTCTAAAAAGCTTAACTTGAATCTTGTCTTCCACCTGTTAAAATGCTTTAATGGCTTCCCACAGTTGGGGTTTCACCTCCTGCCCCTGACCCAAAGGCCAAGTCTTCACACCACTGATCCCAAAGGCCATTCTGCTCCACCTTCTCCTCAGGACCTGTGCTCTAGCACAAGACTTTCTTTTATGCTCTTGAATATACTAAGGTCTGTCCTGCCACAGGACATTTGCATATGCTACTCACTTGGAGTATAAAGTGTTTTCCTTCCAACTTTTACTGCTCATCGTGTCTCAGGTCTCAGCCTACCCATCATTTCCTTTCAAGGATATTCCATACTGCTCCTCTCTCTCTTTTGAAGACCTCTACTTTATTGCTCTAAAAGTATATTTTTAAAATTCTGTCTAATAAATCCTTTTATGCCTTTGATGCATTCTAAAAATTCTTGGTCTGTGATGGAAGTCCTGCAACCATGGGTGGGCTGTGTCAAGTTTCCCCACCTCCACTCTGAAGACATCCTTGGACTGTTCAGTGACATTTCCATTGGTGAACTATCCAGAATGGGAAGAGACACCGGGACTAGGATTTTGGCTGTTGAAAATGATGGTTCTTCAGACATCAAAACCTGATACTCCTACATCTGTCTGCTTTAGGTCAGTCAGGATGTTCAATCCCTGGTTAGGCAGGGTCAGAATTCCCTCGCTGCCCTAAGCAGCTATGAGAAGACAGACTTTCGGCCCTTCCGCATTCATTAAGAGTAAGGGATCAAAATCTGAGTTAGGGGACCAGGGGAGATGAACGAAATAAAGATGGAAAGGAGACAAGAAAAATCATAATTTAAATATTGTACAATGATACCTTGGTTCATGAACTTAACTTGTTCCACAATTTTAGAAAAAGATGATCATGTTTGCGTTTGTGTGGGAAAGATGGCTGTGGTCCTTTGTCACCCAATAGGGAATTTACAAGCAAAACCAAAGTTTTGCCAAATGCTTCTGTTTGCAAACCAAAAGTTCACAAACAAAAGCGTTCATGAACCGAGGCGCCAGTGTACTTTTAAGAAGACTGTAACTTCAGGACACAAAGTCATCCAAGGTTATCCGTATCTGCATTCCCTAAGCTTGTTTATATTTCTTCTCTTTTGGACCCATCACACTCAACATCCCTTAAAGATACTGTCTATAAATTAGCTTAGTTGATAAGATAAGAGGGTAGAAACCTGACTTTAAGGTAGAGAAAGAGATTAAAAGATTTCAAAGAATGTTTTAGGCAAAACAGATCACTCATTTAAAAAAAAAAACACTGTAGGACAGTTTTCTGCTTTTCTCTTTAAAACAAACCATCCCTTACCTGTAAAATGAGCCATTATCTTTCTACCAATGGGTGGGCGAGGCCCATAACTTTTCTCCCAGACTCACAAATTCCACAGATTTCTACCACCAAAACCATACTGATGCTCCCAGTTCCAGACTCTAGCACCCACACTTCCTTTTGAGGGCCCATATTCTATTTCTCTGAGTGTGCTTTTAAACTTCTGCCTAACAAAACTCTTCATGCCTCCCCGGAAAAGGACATTTCCTATATCAGCACCCCGTTCATTATCTTCTATCTTGCCCACCAGAATGCAGGTGCCACGAAGACTGGGACCACATCACACCTGCCACCCACTGTCTCCTTACCTCTCTTCTCCAACTTCCATTTGTCACCCATAGCATGGGGACCAGTGACCCGATCGTCTGCACCATCATGAAGGGAACCAAAGCCTCAAAGGCCCATGCGGAATTAAGAGAACATTTTCAAAGGTTGGGGTGGTGCACGGGATGAGGGAGTTCCAGGCAAACCTTCCAAGGATGTGGGAATCCTGGGGCCTCTGTGTTGGGAAGAAAAGTGCCCAGCCTTGATAGAGCTGGGTCAAGTTTGTTACCTTCTTTCTTGTCACCTATGTGTCCTTGGGCATGGAAGTCTGTCCCTTTGGGCAGAGCATGGAGTCCCTATCATTTTCTCTTGTGTTGTAGGAGGAAGAGGACAGCCTTCACCTCTGGAGCTGTCGAGAGGATTAGCAGATGGGGCTTCAGAATGGACCACGGAAAAATCTCAACAGACACCAGTGTCCATGTCCTTGTGTACATCCTGAAATTAGCCCAGTATTGTATTCTGCAAATACTTTCCTTGCATCTGTAAGACCTTGGAGATCTCTCCCAGGTCTATGGTGCTTGGAAATCATAACAGTAATAGTGAATCAACTGGACCTCAAGTCCAACTGCAAAGTCTCCTGTAGGGATACAATTCAGTACACCATCTCAAAATGGACGAGGAATTTGGAGTCAGTCACAGGACTCCCCTTAACCTGTCCCTGGTCCCAGCTGTCTGTCCCAGAAGTGGGTCCATGGGAGCTCCCTGTGGGAGCCCATGGAGGGAGGAATCCCTGGGTGGCATATCTGCTCTGCTGTTCAGAACTATGTGGTCATGGTGGGGGGATAATGATCCCCCTAAAATATTTGCCTTTTCTGAACCTCAGAATGTGATCTTATTTGGAATAGGATTTTTGTAATGAAGTTAAAAATCTTGAGATGAGATCAACCTGGATTAGGATAAACCCCAACCTCAAATTCTTTAAAAGGGAGGAGGAAAGTTGAAAGCAGGATCACAAAGGAGACCTCGTGAAGAAGGAGGCAGAGGCTGGAGTGATGTATCTACAAGCCAAGGACTGTCAGTTGCTGCCCAGAGCTAGGACTGAGGCCTGGAGCAGATTCTATCACTGGGCTTCCAAAGCAACCCACCTTGCCGACCCTTTGATTTCTAACTTTGAGGTTCTGGTACTGTGAGAGAGTCTATCTCTGTTGTGGCCTTTTGCATGGCAGCCCTAGATGAGCCTGTCTAGACTTCTGAGCCTCAGCTTCCTCATTTATAAAGTGAGTGTTCACATAGTCTTTATTCCCTAAAAGCATTGAAAAACAGAAAGAATTCTCATGTTCAAATTCCTCAGGATCCCTCCTGGCACATAGCAGACGCTCAATAAATTGTAGTCATTATTGTTACGATCAATGTCTTGGGCTTCTCCAGGCTGAAGTCAAAGCAGACTCTTGTTCCAACTGGAGCAACAAAGCAAGCTTGCTAGGAGAGGCAGGGACCAGGGGAGGAGGCGGTCCTCTTGTTAGCCACACCCACGAAAGGACGCTTACCTCCAACTTGTCCAACCCAGTGTCCCTGTCTCCACTTCCATTTCCTCAACAACCACCACCACACCTCCTTCTGTACCATCTCCATTTCTTTCCTATCCTTTTCCCCCTTTACTCTGGGGAAGCAGGATGCTCTTTTCTAGGACTAGGGAGCCGTTATGAAAACACAGTGGTTGGTGATAAATGCTAAGGATTCGTATCTCCCTCCTCCCCTGTCCTTCCCCCCCCACTCCTTCTCTCCTCCCTCTTTTCATCAGAAACAGCTAGCTTTCAAAGATTGAACTGATTGGTAAAGATAATCCCTGCAAAAGGTGACCATTTCACAGGCATAAGCAGAGCGGAGCCCGAGAGTCAAGAGCAGCCCCATAAATTGAGCTCTGCCAGCCCCAGGGCCCCGCCCAGGGCCAGGGCCGGCCTAAAGTCCTTGCCTGCCTGCTCGCCTTCCCCTCCTGCCTGCCAATTCCCTGGCCCCAGCCCAGCACCATTCTATTTTCAGGAAGGCTCCCTTGACCTGTGGGTCCTTCACCCACAGCAGAGGTGGCGCCGGCTGGAATCCAGGCGTGAAATTATGAAAGGACGGGGTTGCGGTGCCTCCAGTTGTGCCCTGGCCTCAGATGTGAAATTGCCATTTTTTTTCCTCCCCCACCTCACACCGGCCTGTCGCATGCGGGGCGGAAAAGATTGTATTTATCACCTGTCAGGATCTGCCAGAACTGAGTTACGTGAGGCAGGACAGCATAAAATTATCATACACAAGCATGAAATTACAAAATCGCTCGGAACTGAACAACAAAATTATTTCATTTCGGAGGGAGGCCATTCCATTTTTTAGCCCTGACACCTTGACTGCCAAACTTTGAATTGAAATTGAGTGTGCGGGCCATGGAATAGAGACAGCAATAACAAGAAGTAGCATGTAAACTAGCCATGCAGACACACTACATTAATGGCCCCTGAAACCTCCCACCAGAGATATGTAACTAAATAAATGTCACATGTCCCTGTTGCTCAACTTGCTTTCCAAAACAAGAAGCAACTTAAGCCAACATGACAGCCCAGGACCAGTGTCCGGGGTTTGAGGGAGGTACTGGGTCTGCTTGGTTCCTCTGATCTACTGAGTGATGCCCTCATGAAATAGAATCACACAGTCTTTGGCATCATGTGTGTGAAGTTTGAATGTGGACTCCAAAATTAATGAGCTGTGTGACAGTGAATGAGTTTCTTGACCTCTCTGAGCCTCTGTTTCATCAGCTGTGAACATAAAGACGAATCATGTACATTTCATGAAGTTGCTGTGAGGACAAAAATATCTCAGAGTCTGACACATATTAGGTCTTCAATAAAGAAATCATGAAGTCTGGGATGGGGGGATTATTTCCCCCTTCTTTCCTCCTTCCACGCTTTCAGGCAATTTTAAATTTGGTACTGAAGGCATTTGTCCAACAAACCTCATTCACATGGAAAAGAAAACTGTGACAATAGTATGTGTCATTATGTAAAATGGAGTTGGCTCGACTTTTGATTGTTGTTCCCAATTTTTTCACCATTCAATGTCTGTATGCCTTTGCCATGTGACTTTTCAGCCCCTCCCACTGGAGGTGGGGCTTAATTCCTCACCCAATTGTTATTGGGCTTAGACATGTGACTTAATTTGACCAATGATGTGTGAGCAGACATTAAATGTATATGTGGTTTGCCTTGGTCTTTTGTGCTCATGCTATTTGCTTGCAAACGTCATGCCACAGGTAGATACAGTAGAGGTCTGTGGAAGAAGAGGCAGATGCAGCAGACTACAGCGAAGTCCAGCCCACCTGTAGAACCCGGGAGTAAGTGAAATTAATGGTCATTGCTGGCTTCTGAGTATTGTGGGGTGTTTGTTACCCAGCAACACTGATTAATATACTAGAGTTGAATGATTATAAACAGAGATTTACAGTTATGATTGATCTGAAGAATATTTAAAATCCATCAGGGACTTAGGATAACTTTTTATTGAGTGCAACTGTTTTGTGAATTACAGGATATTTTGACCTCCTACTTCTGCCACTTCAGTGCTAGTGTTGCCTCTTAAATACGGGAACTAATATAGGACCGTGAGAGTCTACCTTATCAGGCCCTACATCCTCTTTTTGTAACATATATTTTATCTTTCCCATTTTTCTGAAATGAAATTCACACTTTTCATCTACATATGCAAGTAATTTTTTGAAAAAAATCAATATAGTACTCTAACTGTAATATAAAGGAAGAATAAAATGAAAGCAATTTATAATAAAATAATATCTATTTCAATATGTAAATTATCAAGAAACCACTATATGCCAGGAGACATAATGAAGCAGTCTGGCGCTTGCACCTACTTATAATGAATAAGTTGAGAATTTCAGACAAATATTCAGTTGAATATTGTCGACATTTTTTCTTTATATTTGACATTTTGAAATCAGAGCTAAATTAGTGTATTCATATGTACGGTGGCATCACCAGGAATGAGACTCCAAATGTCGATGGGCCCAGGTGTGCTGGGG
>RJWM01004862.1:0-97148 GCA_004363535.1 Dasyprocta punctata
GTTCTTTATGTTCACAATGCAGCATCTTCTTTTGCTTTTCATTTCAAACCCTTCCTGTCTCTGCCCTCTGGCCTGTACAAGGTCAATCCTGTTACTTTTTTCATAGCACTTTTCACTGAGACAACAGTTATGCATGTGTGTAGTCTCACATTGTACTGGCACTATAGATTTTTCATTTATTGAATGAATACATAAGGCCCTTGCAGAGTTTGGGGAAGGCTTTATTTAGCACTGTATAGCCTTCTGGAAGGGTCCCTAGTGTGTTTTTGAAGCTTTACAAATTTTTACAGAGGCTGAAGACTGTTGGATACAGCTCAGGCATTGGTGGCTACTGCCATCAAAGAATACCTAGTGAGCTGAACTGTTACCTCTGTGTTCCCAGTGTCCATCCTGAACAGGGTGTTTAGTTGCTGTGCTTTCTGCTTGTTTTTCATCCACTTGCTTGATGATCATAGAAAACATTTATGTGGAATGGACAGTTTTGGTATGGAAAGTAGAGATTTGGGAGGAGAAAAATGTGCGAGTCATTCATATACATTTCTTAACATCTTTTTAGAGTTTCAGCGTGAGTTGGGCTGGTTTCACCTGGAGGTGAGGGGAGATTGAAATCCTGTATACCTGAACATGTCTGTCAGGCAGCAGGTGAAGAAATGCTTGGCAGACTCTACAACTCATCTGATGCACAGAAAGACCCAATTCTAAAACTGCTCAGTGTCACCAATGGGTAACGGAATACATCTGTGCAACAGCAGAAATCCTAAAGAATTGGTTGATGTTGAAAATCTAAAAAGCAAGTGAGAAAAATGATTTGGAACTGAGATGGGCTGTTCTTTTTGGTGGTGCTGGGGATCAAACCTAGAGCCTTGTGTGTGCTAAGCATGTACTCCATGATTGAAGCTATACCCCCAGCCCCAGCTTTTATCTTTTTGTGGCCATATCATAAACACTTTTGTGTTATTGTTGTTGGAAGAAATTAATTATTGAACTCTTTGGTGACTTCTCAGAAAGTTACTAGCTTGAGCTAGTTTTCTTCTATGACATCCTTTTGTCTCACTTGCCCTTCATCTTGGATTACAAATACTTGGAAGATAGTATGAAGTGCTCTGGTGTGCGAAGTTCTAGAAGCCAGCTCTGGGGAGGGTCAGCCCTACTGGGCTGTGGGACAGACAAGCAAAGGAAGGCCAGAAATCTCACCACTGGCCAGGGCCAGCTGGACCCTGGGTGGCTCACTATCTCGGAGTGAAATTCTGTCAGTGAGCACCCACTGAGGGGTAGAACCCTGCGTCCCTCAGAAACCTCACTTTGAGGCAATAACCATGTCAGAAAAGGATCTTCTTGCAGGGTTGAGTCAACAACTCTATTTCTCCACTCAAGTCTGGCGTTGCTGTACTGATGGGGTGAGTCTTGACACTGAGCTTTACCATCCTGTCACCTGAGAGTTGTTGGCAAACCTGTGCATCTATCTGGAGCATCTAGGGGTGCTTGTTTACACAGTTCTCTGGGCGTCACTCATGGAGATCCTGATTTGGAACATCTGAGCCTGAGTTCCGGGAACCATTAGCAAGTGCCCCAGTGGTTCTGATGACTGTGGGGCTGGAACCCTTGCAGCAGACAACAAGGTGGCACTGAAACCCAGCAGAGTCCTCAGGGCTCAACATAGGTTCCTGGGGGAGCACCCTGCCCTCATCCTGCCAAATCCAAACAGGCCGAGGCAGAGGGTACAGGACTTGCACCACCATCACCTTTTTTCTGAGGCTAACACTAGCTGGGCCATCTTCTCTGGGCTGGTGGGTCCTGAGCCCTCATCTACAAAGGGATAAGGCAAGACCCATGCATAAAAAGACCATTTAAGGAAAGCTTTTATTGCAAATTCCATTTCACATATTGATTTTTGAGAGAAAACACTGGAAAGGCATCTTTCCTATGAACAGTAATATAAATGGCAGCAGGATATATTTTATTTTTTACTTTTTTTAAATTCCATTTTATTATTTACTTATTTATTTTTTGTAGTACCGGGGATTGAACTCACAACCTGGCGCCTGGCATGCAGGTGCTTAAGCCACTGAGCCAAACTCCTGGCCAGCAAGGTATATTTTAGTTGCTACTGAAGAACGGGATTATTTTCAATCGCAATTTTAAAGTCACTCATTTAAAGTACAGTACAGACTCGATTAAGGGTGTGATCTTGCAGAAAGTTAACAGAAAAAGCATTTTTGCTTTCTAGGAAATGGTACTGTTTGGTATGATCAAATATTGATGCAAAGCTCTGCTTTCTGAGCACCTTTTCTCACCACTGGAGGGCCAATCAACCGGCTGATCGACGTGGAGAGATGGTGCAAGACCAGGCCCTGGCTCTACTTTGGGCCAGAGAAGGACGTAAAGGCCTTTTCACTGCCTGCCATGCACGCTTCAATTTCCTCCACGGTGCGGGGCACGCAGGTCAGCAACTCCACGCCACTGTCCGTCACCACAACATCCTCCTCAATACGGACCTAGGCCAGATGGATAGATGCTCATCATGACTGAACTGCCTCTCTGTGTCACATCAGTGGCTCCCACCTGCTCCAGCCTGACCCCTGCTGCCTGAGGAAAGCTTTCTCAGGAAATGACTGATTCTGCCAATGGCAGAAGCAATTGGTCTCAGCTTCTGCAGCTGACTGCCTAGCGCAGTGCGGACAAACCTATGTCCCTGTGCTGCAGCAGGCTGTTTGAATCACTGAAAGCTCTAAGAGGTTTTCTATCACTGGCCTAGAGGAAGGCTCCTCATGCGGCCATTCGGTTGTGTCACCTGCTCACCCTGTCCTTGTCAGGTAGATGGGCGCGCCTTGAGTGGGCAGGGGTGAGGCACCTGGCTGCCGACCAACCACATGACGGGGTAGGCCGTTTTCAAGTGAGCAAGGCAAGACTGTCCCTCCTCCACCAGGGCCTCTGTCCAGAGACAAAGGTGACCAACAGAAGCAGTCTGTGGGGTGGACATTCTGGGAGCAAGAATGTGGGGCCCATGAACACTCACCCCTCCGAAACCGCGAAAACGCTGCAGGACCTCGCGGTTAAGGAAGCAGGCTTGGGCCTGGTTAGCCAGGGCCTCGTCCAGGAGGTGGTCAATGAAATAGATGCCTGGCTCCACAGTGATCACCATGCCTGGCTCCAGCTGCCGCGCAGTGCGCAGGCTCCGCAGACCTGGCTCATCAATGCGCTCCATGCCCTGCGGGGAGAGGAAAGGTGGAGGACCCAAGTGACAGCTGAGGGCTGGCTGCAGCCTTGTGGGCTCTGACAATGGGGTCTCCAGCCAGACTCACCCCTACTGTGCCAGGCCACAGGCACTTCTGATAAGACCTGTGGATTCTGAGTGTCCTTGGCCTCTGGCCTCAGAATTGCCTTCAGGAGTACACTGATGTGCAGGCGGCCAGGGCAAGCAGCCCAGGCGGCCCCATGGGGCTGGCTAGGTGTCTGGCTGCCCTTACCCAGGTCCAGGGGATGGCAGAAGCCAACAAAACAATACAAAACAAAACAAAACCCTTAAGGAGGTTATGAGGCTTTCTGGGGCAGCATTTTCCTTCCAGGAAGCTCACGTGGAAGTTGGCTCCAGCAGTGTTGGTTCTGTCTCCCCCAGCCCAGCCCCAGGTTCTCCATGTGACCATCTGGGAAGAGGGACAGGTGCTGTCATCAGGATGGGCCTGCCAGCACTGGCCTGTAAGTACCTGTGTGTGCCTGGCTTGGCGGTGTGGCCCTCAGAGGAGCTCTCTGCACTCGGCAGCTGGGCCCTGGGAAATGGCCCTTGGCCCCTGAGGAATCAACATTGTAACAGCTGCTTTTCCTCGTCCTCAGTGTACACCCAGCCTGGGCCTGGCCACTCACCCAGGCACGGCTAACAGGGCCTCAGCCTGGGCTGAGGGCAAGTGGTACCCAGGACACTTGCAGGAGTGTCCTTGCCTTCATCAGGCCCCATATGGTCCTTGGCCAGGCCTCTCAGCGAGTGGGCAGTGAGCAAGTCTTCTGGTCAGGATCTGAGTTTGCTCTGTCCTGCTTGCAGCTCCCCCTAGAAAGCCCAGCTGCTGGAGATCGAGCTGTCATTTCTGACTGTTTGGGGGCCAAGAACATCAGACTTCAATTAGTGGTTCACATAAGGTAACCAAAAACAGGCTGGCTTGGCCTTCAAGGCTGGGCACAGCAGGGAAGCCTGTGTCTGTGATTCCACAAGAGCAGGGACAGCCACCCTGACCTGGTGTAAGCAGGCCGGGATGCAGGCAGTGAAGGTACTCTGACCCCTGGTGGGTCATGCTCTGGTGTGGACCCAGCCCTTTGCTCTGGGCAGCAGAACTGGAGTCTGGGCAGAAGGGCCAGGGATTCAGGAGGCGGGGTGCTCCTTAACTGAGGGTCCTGCCTGGAATGACAGCCTGGGCACAGGTGAGGTTACTGTGGTGAGGAGCCGAGCCTGCCTCCCATTTAGAGCCAGCTTGCTTGTGAGAGCTGAGGACCCTGGGTCTCTGCTCTAGAAATTTCTTGCTCCTGTCAGCCAAAGCTTGTGCTTACCCCTTGGCACTCCCTTCCTGTCCTTCATGCTATACCCTGAGTGTCAAAGCCAGGGGCTGGTCAGGTCATGTCTCTTTCTTCCCAGCCGCCCTGTCTCACCTGTGGGCCTACACCAGGCTGCTTCACAGGTGTGCAGGAGAGGCAGGTTTGCCGAAGCACGGAGAATAGCTTCCCTCCATCCAAAAATGTATGGGACCACCGTTCCAATTGGGGTTTGGGGAGAATGGAAAGAAAGGATCCCTGGCTACAGAGGATATGCCCGTTTCAGCCCACAGAGCATAGTCACCCCTTCAGAGCATTAGCTCTCAGTGCTGCTGCTGGGGCCCACCAAGAACGGGGCATAGGGGCAGGCGTGTCTGGGAGGCCAGCCCAGCAGCCAGAGCAGGCTGAGGATGAAGGCTGGGCCAAGTGGGGTACAGGCTGAGAAGGGGAGAGCACAGTCTCTTGGCCCAGGTGTGCCAGGCTTGCCGGGGACGTTCATACCATGTCCATGCCCGCCTCGGCCTGGGCAGAAGGCTCTCTGAGGCCTCAACTTTTACTGGGCTCTGCCAGAGGAGACCCAGATGTGTCTGTAGGCCTGAAGTAAAACAAATGACTTATAGGAAAAGCCATATTTTTTCCACAGTGTTTATCTGTCAGAAGAATAGGCTCTGTGAGCACAAAGGGCTGCTTACTGGAAAAGATGAAAACAGTTTGCTGCCAATTTTCTTTGGTGGAAAAAAAAAGTGCTTTGGCGACTAATGAATAATGAACCTCAGCTAACAATGTCTGGAAGGCCCTGCTCTTGGCTCTCTGCACACAATGGGATGGACAGAAATTAGGAAATTAAAACTGATTTTGTTTCTGCAAATTTAACTGTTTACAGTTGAGGAAAAAAAAATAATTGAATAATAATGCTTCTCTTGAGCAACTTTTTCCCCCCAAAATCACTTAGTGCTTTCAAAATACCCCGCAGCCAAGAGGCCAAGCCTAGTCTTGGCTAACTGGCTGGTGGGCCCCAGGGTGTGCACCGATTGCACAATCAGCCCCCTGCGTGGTGGGCACCAGGCCAGGTGGCAGAGATGGCTCACCCCTGCCACAGGGGCCCAGAGGGCAGCAGCCACCTGCCCAGTAGGAGCCTCTTGTGAGCCCGCAAGCGCCCTCTGGGTGGTCCTAAGAGGGGCGGGGAAGGCTTGTCTGGAGATGCCCTCCTCTCCTGCCAGGGGTCTTAAGACTGGGATATAAGCAGGCTGCAGGGCCACAGGTGTGCTGGGCCAGGGGACCAGGAGGCAGAGGGTGCACCAGCCAGAGAATAGTGGCAAGGGGTCCGCTGCTGGGCTCCTGCCGGTCGAGGTAAACCTGAATGAAGCCTCATGCAGGAGGGTGTGCACGGTGCAGTGCGGTTCCGTCACTGAGACCCAGCTTCAGCCTCACCGCCCTGCAGAGATCACGTACAGGGGAAGAGTGCCACGTACACTCCAGGCTGGGGCCACCCCCAGCGCTTGCTACAGGAAACTCAGGCATCCATCTGTACCCTGACTAGGGCCCTTGCAGAGGGCAAGCCAGGACCTTGATTCCTCCCCTCTCCCCTGTGCATCCCAGGGAACCCCATCTTTCCTGTCCTGCTATCTCCCAGAGCCCCAGTCTGCCCCAGGGATACCAGGCCCAGTGAAGGTCCACCTGCCAGCGTCTCCACACTGACCTCAGGGTAGCCTCCCACGTCGTGCACATCAAGGCCCATGAAGTGGCCGAGCCCATGAGGCATGAACACGGCTCCCATGTGGGCCTGGACCATGGCATCCACGCTGCCACTCAGGATGCCGATGCGGGTCAGCTCCTCCAAGTGGATGCGGTTGGCCAGGCGGTGCATGTCAGGCCACCAGACACCTACGGCTCAAAGGAAGACTTAAAGGAAGGGCTTCTCCAGCAAGGGGTAGGGAGAGACAAAGCCCCCAGCAGGCTGAGGTGGGAGGGCCTCAAGTCAGGGGTGAGGGTGACACGCTCCCTGGGGGCCAAGGGGAGGTTGGCCCAGTGCCCTGCATTTTCCCAGTCAAAACTCTCGACCCCACTCTGTCCCCTATTCTGCCACAGAGGGAGACTCCTGCCACCCATGGTCAGGGACCTGGGGCAGCTCTACTCTCCAGCCTACACTGCACCCACCCTGACCAGCATGTGCTTCTGGTACCAGGGAAGCCCAGCAAGATCTGTGGCCATCAGGAGGAGAAAAGTACACAACTCTCCAGTAGCAGATGTGGGGTGGCTTGGGCCAAAACACTGTCTCAGAGCTTCAGGCCTGGGTTTTACTCCTGTGGGGCAAGGGGGAAGCTAAAGGCTGGGGAGGGGGCATCCCCACACATCCCAGAAAGGCTGAATCACCCTTGGAGCTGCTGTGGAAGCAAAGGTTTCTGGGGTGAAGATGCAGCTCATGAAGCTTCAGACACTGGTGGGCAGGGGTCTGCGCCCCTGCTGCTACAGCCCTGGGACTATCTCCACGGCAGCCCAGGCTGCTAACTCAGCTCATCTTTGCCCCATGTTTATGGGTCAAAGGTCACTGTACAGCCTTCCAAGTGCACAGCTTTGGGGGTCACAGAGGTTCTGTGGGGGCAGGGGCTGAGGCCAGAGCCAGTCCTCAGCACTGCCTGGTCCCCTGGTGGTGGTGGGAGACCCTGGGGGACTGTAAGAACATAGGGTACCTGGAAAGGGTTACCCCAGAGAGCCCAGCCCTGCCTGCCCAGGGCTCTAGGGAGTCCTTTTCAGCCTTCTCAAGAGAGTTCGAGCCCCACCTCTGCACTCAGCCTGAGTACCAGACAAAGACCCTGGGCTGGTGGAGCCTCCTGCTCTTAACTCTCAGCCTGGGCGGAGACTGCACAGGCCGCATGCTGGCTGAGGCCTGTGGTACCAAGACACACTGGGCCAGGCAGGTTGGGTGAGGGCCCAGGGCTCTGCAGAGCTCTGGCCAGAGAGGGCAATCTCTGAGCAATCCTTATGGTACCTGCTAGCAAGGTTTAGGTCCACGAAGTAGCACTACCTTTGCTTCCAAGGGCCTCTGTCCCATGTCCTTCCTTGGCTCAGCACTGGACCTGCTATCACACTGCCCTGTCCTTGATCACTGCTGCATGACTGGAGGGCCAGGGATCTGCATTGTGAAGGGCCCTGGTGAATCCTGAACTGGCGAGGGCTTGGCCACGAGGCTAAGGCCTCTGAGCCTCCACAGCTGGCAGGGAGCATGTAAGAGGTTGGTGGGTTGAACCATCAGACACTCTTGCAGGGTACTTACCACCCCAAGTTAGGGCTCCTTCCCTGCTAGAGATGGACACCTGAGGGGCTGGGAGATGGCAACAGGTACAGGGGCTTTAGCAGGTGGTGAGGCCTAACCCACAGCCCAAGGATGCAGGGAGAAGATAAGAGAAAGGAAAGGGAAAACACAGCTCTCACCCTGATTATCCACCCCAGCCTGCAAGGCTGTGCTCTGGAGCTGGAATCTAGTTACCAGGTGCCTCCAGCTACCAGCTTGGGCATGGGGGCAGACCTGGGTATGCACGCATTGTAGAGAGCTCAGTTTGCACCCCTGATGGTGGAACCAGGGCAGGGGCTTTCTCTGATGGTTGGAGTTCCTCAAATGGAGACTCAGAAATTGTAGGCCCAGCTCAGCTGCCTGCCACATGGCCTGGGCATGCTCCCCCACATCTCTTAAGCCTCAGATGTTGAGTCTTTCGGAGTTGCGATGTTGGTCCCAACATTCACTACAGAGTTTCTGGTATCTGTAAAGAGCTGATCCATCACTTAGGATCAAGCAGAGGCTAGTAGTTTCAAAACTTTACGGTCACTGTGCCTGGGGATGGTGGTGCTGATGGTGGTGGTATAGAACAAGCCAAGCCTCCCCTAGGACTCTAGTGGCAAAGTCTGGCTAATCTCACCCCACCACACCCCACCTCCATCTTACTCTCCCTCCCGCAGGACCTTTTGGGGGCCAGGTCACCCTTCTGCTCCACAAGCACATTGAATGCTTCCATGCAAGACTCTGTGCTGCCTTGTCGTTGGGGGTCTCAGCATCACAGGTCCTCTTGGAGACCTTCAGCAGCTTCTCTCCCCGCTGTCTCGGTGGTGATGCTCTTGGCACCTACCAGTCTGAAGCGATCTCCTACACAGATCTGCAGACTTGCTTCTCCTGCCTCCCTGCCTGGTGGAGTGAGTCCCCTCAGCTCTGCTTTGGCTCAAAGGCTCAGGTCTTCAAGCCCCCAAACAGCTCTGCAAATCTGGCTCCCACCAGCCAGCCTGGTGTGTGGGTTGAGGGGGCCTCCTGGGTGGTGGCTGACATCTCAGCCCCAGCTCAGCTCATCTCTCTCGGATGGGGGCCTTCTCCAGTCAGCAACGGGGAGCCCCAGGAAATGTAGCCTGCTTCGCACGCCTGCAATTCCAGCATTTAGGAAGCTGAGGCAGGAGGATCAGCTCGAGTTTGAGGCCAACCTCGGCTACACAGTAAAGACAAGACCAGCCTGAACTACTGTATACAGTGAGACCCTGTCTCAAAAAAAAACCCCACAACAAACCAACAAACAAACAAAAGGTTGTCACTGCAGGCTTGGCTGGACTTCAGTGGAGAGGGGGAATCAGGTATAAATCACACTCTGAGGTGGCAGCCCAGCTCCCGCCCGGATGTGTGGCCCAGGCAGTCCCCATGGCGCCTCCAGTCTTCCTCGCCTGAGCACCCTCGGGAAAGGCCTTGCACACAGCTCTCTTGGCCATGAATGGGGAGTTTCTGCCTGTGTGTGGTTAGGGTTATGACAGTGATTAAACCTCCAGCAACTTGGCCTCTGTGTCTGGCGTGCATGGTGGTTGTGACACCCACAGCCAGGGCTGGGCCCCTGAAAGTGTGTGAAGGTTACTGTCCTTGGGCTAGGCTGGGAGGTGGGCACAAACTGGAGTGCCTTCCTGCCTGCCTGGACTTGGACTGCGGTGGGCAAGGCCCACCCTGACTCCTGGGCTCCTCCCGCTTTGGCAGCCCATCTGCAGCTCAGAGCCCACAGGTATGAGCCAGGGGGTATCTCTGACCTGAGCCTGCCCATACCAGGGACGCTGTCCCGGGGAGCATACTGCAGAGCCCGGGCACAGGCTGCCTGGCACTTCCTGTCACCTGCTGCCAGCATTAAGTCTTGCCCTCACCTCCCTGAAACATCTCTCAAACCCACTCTCCTCTCCTGGACTGTATCCTCCGTTCTGCTTGTCAGACTGGCCAAGGACAAAGCCCAGGTTCCTTGGCTGGCCTCCGCCTGTAGCTTGATCCCTCATTCACTCCTTGGCAGAGCAGCCAGACT
Organism: Dasyprocta punctata; assembly: GCA_004363535.1. Lineage (NCBI taxonomy): Eukaryota > Metazoa > Chordata > Mammalia > Rodentia > Dasyproctidae > Dasyprocta > Dasyprocta punctata. Next base: position 9,831 of record RJWM01004862.1, read on the forward strand.
AAGGCCATGGTCCTGATGCTCTCTGTGCTTCCTACTTGCTGTTCCCTTGGCTGGGTCCACCCCTCCAAACCCTCACTCCTCCTTTGTTGGGCCTCTTGTTGAGGCACCTTCTCCGGGAAGCCCTGACTGCCCTTTTCTATGCTGCCAGAACCTCTCCACTGGGCTCAGCACTCTGGTTCCGGCCACTGTGCCCCAAGAGGTGAGACTTGTGCCCTGTTCCCTGCCCAGTGCACGACACATGCTTGGTAAATCTGAGGAGTGAGCAGGAGCCTTGGCCTCCCTCTTGATTTTTATAGCCGATGCTGTGCCGGGCTATAAAACCGGGGCCCAGGCTTCTGATGTGTCTGTCAGCCCACTCTTCTGTGCTCTTCGATTCCAGGGTGGGCAGGGTAATCTTGGAGTTAGTGCCACACCATCTGCCTCGGGGAACTGCTGGATTTAGAGAAACAAGAGCCCTGGGTGCCCAGGCCCCTTGATGTGTCAGAGCAGCCCCGGGTTACTGGCTGGCCTTCAGTGTCTACCTGGTCCCCCCAGGCAGCACTCTCTCCCATGCCTGACCCCGCTGTGGGGCCGGGCCTGGCTTCTCAGAGCCTCAGCAGCAGCATCCATCATGGCCTCAAGGCTTCCAGCCCAGAGTGTGACGGCCCCGGGGGCTCCCAGGCCTAAGCCAAGCCAGGAAGGCCCCAAATGCTGCATCCTCGGAGCCACTTCCAGACAAAGAGCTCACTTCATCCGTGGACAATAGCCCTCGGGGGACAGATGCTGTCTGAGCCAGGCCTTGGGGGTGCAGGAGGAAGGGCTCAGGGTGTGGGACTCAGGGCAGGCCCTGGGGGCAGCAGGGAGCTGCCTGCCAGGCCAAGCTGGCGTGGGGGATGACAGCCTCCGGCCCAGCCCATGTTGCATCCTGTGCTGCCAGGGCCTTTGGGACCTGCTCACCCTGCATAAGGGCGGGGAGCAGCGTCCATCAAGCTGCAGGCACCTCAGTGCTGTGAAGCCTAGCTGTGAGGTTTTCTCCCACACCCCAGCAGGGAATGTGCCCACCACCCTGCTATCAGCAGAAGGCACAGACACAGGGCCCCAAACAGCTATCCACAGAGCACACTGTGGTTAGGCGACATGAGGTCCTTGTACCAGTCTGCCAGACTCCCTGCATTCCTTGCCAAGTCTAAGGATGAGGCCCAAAAGAGCCAATTGGTTGCATTCCCGCCTATCTAGGAGTGAGGGATAGCCAGGAAACACAACCCTACCACCCTATGTCCACAGAAGACATGTACTGGGTCATTTGGCGACAGCACCATCCTGAGTGTCCTGCCCCTACCTGGTCACACCCTGGCTTTCTTATCCCTTGGTCCATTTTGAGACAAGGACACTTGTAGCCACTTACTGACTCTCCTCTGACCTCCCACTGGTGGTACTGCCCCTGTAAGTAGCCAGGACTCAGCCCAGGGACAGAGCCGGGGTGCCGGCATTGCACAGCACAGAAGTACACAATAGGTATCACTCATAGCTGTTTTCACACACTGTGATACAAGTAGGGGCTCCAGGAGCAGGGCTCATGGGAGAGCACAGGAGGGCAGGGGGTGAAAGGCAGCACCCAAGGCAGGAGGGAGGGTGAGCTGGGAGGGTCAGGGAGACTGGGTACTGGCAAGTAGAGGTGAGGTGGCACAGGTGTCAAACGTGGGGACCTCCCTGCTGGTTACACAGTGGCTGGTGGGACTGGGAGTCTCCATGATTAGGCAGGGACAACCTTGCAGCTGTGGCTCACTCAGACGTCTGGCTCAGGGAGCCGCTGCTGAGCTCAGCTCATCCCACTGCAGCAGCACCTTCCCGCCTCTGTGCACCAAGGCTGCGGGCACATCAGCGCTTCCTGATGCCTTGGAGAAGGGGAGCGCAGGGTGCCCTGATTCCAAAACCATGTAAATTTGGATCCACTCAGCCAGAAGCCAATGCCTGGCCATGTCCTCCCATGGATGGGACTTTCCCATGTGCCCGTCTTCCCATGGACTGCTACCCACCAGTATCTCTTGTCTGGGCGAGCTTAGCCCTCTTTCCTTCCCTGAGTCTGAGTGACAATGAGAAACACTTCTCCTCTGGTCCCAGAATGTTTCTGGGGAGCCAGGGCCTGCATTCCTCAACCCCCTGAGGACTGTATCCACAAGGGTCCATGTGTATTCTGATAGCTAATTTCTGCTTCTCCTCTGGGCATCGTTGTGTGACTTCCTGCATGTTTTTATTTATTCTTCCCTGGAAGGTCACAGGAAGCAGTCAGACAGTCTCAGCAGGGTGTTTGTCTTGGCCCAGGAGTCGAACCCACAAACTGGGGGCATTTCTACTGGGACAGGCAGAGGGCTGACCCGGTCACAGCTGCCTCGATGCTAAGGGGAGGCGACAATCTGCCTCCATTTGGAAAGCAGATCTGTGGGCACAGGACTCCAACCCCCCAGGCCGGGGCTAACTGTGTGCCCCGGATGGAGTCACATCCTGCCCTTAGGGATCTTCAGTGTGTCACAATCTGGCAGTAGGGGTAGCAGAATGTGAATGAGAGCTATGGTGGGGGTTCGGCTCCATCCCTCATACAAGGCCCACCATATGTGTGCTGGGAGAGGTCTGGTCTGGAAGCCCACTCAGTTGAACCTAGCCTGGGGTCTCCAGGGTCCCCTAGCTGGGCCTGAGGTCTGTGGCTGCCCTAAGAGTTGGCATAGCCAGATAGGCCTCAGGATAGGTGATCAGGTAGGTGCAGGCACACAGTCCTGGGCTGTTTTGTTTTTTTTTTTTAGCGTGAAGGAAGTGGGGCCTTCAGGATTGGCCTGTGGGCCTGGCTACTTTCTGGACAGAAGTAGGGTTGCTGAGTAGGGCCACTGTGCTGGCCAGGACACCAAGGGTACATGCCATCCAGATCCTGCTCAGACCCCAGCAGGCTTTCCAATAGCCAGTGACTGGCCACCAGCAGTCAGCCTAGGGTGAGAGGTAAGCAGCTCCAAGGACTGGAAGCCTGGAGCTCTGCAGTGACACAGGGAGAGGACATCTTTCCAAACCTCCCTGCCTGCAGAGTGCCCCGCCGAACGGGAGCTCCATCCCCATCCTGCATCCCCGTGTCTGAACCTCACTGCGAGGCTTGGCTCCTCCTGCCCGGTCTCCAGTGTGGAGTGCGGCTGTCAGGCTCGGGTCCACTCCCATGCTGACCACTACTGTGCTTCTCTGTGGAAGGTCTGTGCTTACAGACAGTGGGAAAAGACACCAGCCAAACCCTCTGCCACTGGAAACACTGATGATCATTTAACTGACCGGTGGGGCTCAAAACTGAGCTTCAAAAAAAAAAAAAAAACCCTTCTGTGTCATAAAGACAGGAAGAGATGCACTCCTTGTGTGACTACTCCTTGAATTTCATAAAGATTAAAAAGAACAACAAAAAAAGGGGGTCGTGGTGAGCATGCTCCCTAACTCTCCATCTCGCTCTAGCACCTTGTCCGCGGACTTCACCAGCACACGCCTGAGCCCACCTGCCTGCAACACCGTGCCCTGGCAATTGCTCTGTGCTGGCACCTGGAGGTGCTGCTGCTTTTCAAACAGGCAATTTTGTCCCAGATGCTGACCCCTTCTGCAGTCACTGCCCCAGGCAGGGCTGCTATGTTGTCACCCCCCACACCCCCGCCACCCCTGTCATTTTCTTTTGGGTTTTCCTTCTTTATTCTCCTTTCAAGGAATACCTGAGTTCCCATCCCTGGACTTGTTTCTCTAGCTCTTGTCCAGCTGGCTAAGTGATGGTGTGGGCAGTGGGCTTGGACCTGGTGGTGCCTCCAACATACCCCTAAGGCTCCTTAGCCTCTGTTGGGGGCTCTTGGGCTAGGCTGGAGGCCAATCAAGAAAAGTGTCTCCTCTGAAAATGACCGATGCTGAGTCCCCTCCAGCACAGCACTTGGCCCTGTGATCATGGCTGTATAAGTCATCCCAAAACCCAGCTTTGGGGCCACAGAAGATTGTTCATCCAAATGCTGAGCCAGCAAGTTCTAGGTCTGCAAGAGGCCACTTCCTAGAGCTATAACTGTGCTGGGGCTCAGGATCTTCTTCTTTCTTTTCTATTTTTTAAACCAAGGCTTCATAGAGACACACAAATCTGACCATTTCAGTCCCTCATTTAGTAATTCCAAGTCCACACTTCAGATCTGTCACAGGCAGGGCGCCAACAGCTTCAAAACCTCCCTCACTATCCCTGGGACACAAGAGAGAGTTTAGTGCCGCCAGCTCTCTGCCAGCCCTTAACGAAGGCAGATGCCAGTGTCCAGAGCCAGCTGAGCCCACTCTGGAGTGGGGCATGGGGACTGAGGGCTGGACAGTGGCACGCGGTGGACACTCTCTGGGTCTGGGCTGCCTTCTGTGCTTTACCATGCAGTTTCTTTGACTGCAGTGACCTCCCTGCATAGCCATGGCCTGAGCTCCCCCTACCCAGAGAAGCCTGGGGGCTGCTTAGGGGCTGGGTCTAGGACCTGTGCCACCATCAGGTGCGCTCTGCCCCCAGGTGGGGGTTCCAGGTAAAGGCAAGCCCGGAGCTCACCAGCACTGCTGCTGCAGATCCTAAACTTCCAAGCTGCTTCATTTGGCTCCGGCTCCACCCAGACCTCCTTGTCCCACCTCTGTGGATCTGTCACAGCACCAATGACCTAACCTAGCCAGAGACTGTTAGTCACATACAACCAAAGCTGCAGACGCTGGTGCCTCAGTGGATGGCTATGTCCAAGCAGGTGCAGGCCAAACACCAAGTCGGGATGGAAGAGGGGCAGGGAAAGCCCATTCCCACTACAGAATGGAGCCTGACTGCAGCCACCTGTCCCCAGAGGACCTGGTTTAGCAGGTAACTGGCACTTGGTGGCTAGGAATCCCAGGGCTGCAGGGTGGGCTGTTGTGAAGCCCCAGAAAGCTTGAAGCAAGAACATGACAAAGCCAGATTCTTAAATTTTTTCCTCTAGGCAAAGGGGACAAGTCAGGGCTCTTCTGTCACTACTAGGAAAGCATTTTCTAACAATTCTGATTAGAAAGAGTCACATAGCAGTGTTTAGGTTTGATCCAGCAGGCCCTGGATGTCACCCCTGTCAAGGACATAGGAAACTAGGGCTCATCAGAAAGGAGCATGGCCAGTGACAATTGAAACAGGGACAGTTCTAGGCCTGAAAGCCATGGAAAGAATGCCAGAAAGTCAGCCTTGCTAGGGGGATGCTGTTTCCCCTGCAGAGGACTGGACCTGTAGGCCATGAGTGCCATGCAGTGGGACACCAAGGGTAGTACACTGACTGGAGACGTCGCAGGGAAGACTCAGGGGAAGCTGTACTGAGGCTGGGGGAACAGGCAGGGGCAGGACATGTCAGCCAAGACTAGCTGTTAGGAGAAAGAATGCGACTCAGCACTACTGTGACAGGGACAGTGACCCCTACAGAGCATGAACACATGCCAGCAGCATTTAGGTGCTTCATGTGGCTCAGTTTGATCAATGTACACACAAGGAAACAGCCAATCGGGAAGAGCTTGTCCAAGGCCATACAGCTGCTGAGAGGGGTTGGAATCTACTCCAGTGCCTGATAAGCTGACGGTGTGCAAAGCCAGCCAGGCCCTCCCTGAAGTGGACTCTGCTTTGGGTCAGGACAGGGAAAAATGCTGACGTCCTGGTGACCAGTGTGGTTGGAGAGATGTACAAGAAGAGATGGCCAGATGGGACACGGGGTGACTTTGAGTTAAGCTCCCAGATTCCAGGCTCCCATTCCTGACTGGAGGTCAGCCTTATTCCTGGGAGTGACCCTGGGGACTGGATGCCACTGGAGTCTTCCTGGCCACATATGGGGGTAGACACAAATCACAGAATCTGGGACCCGCTTCCTGCAGGTGCCTGGCATACAGCTGTCCCTCCTTCCCCATGCCAGGTGGGTCCCCCTCAGCAGCACCCCCTGCCCCTTCCCTCACCTGGCTTCATAGCGCTCATGACGGCCCGGCAGCTCCGCAGTACTGCCTCGTAGATGGCTTTTTGGTCCTCAGTGAACTTGCCGTTGGCAGGAAAGGAGCAGGTGATGTCTGAGGCGAAGCAGTAATACTCACCGCCCATGTCAAACAGGCTGCAGGAAGACGGGGAGTGAGGCGGGTGAAGTGTTCATGGGTGCCATTCTCCCCTTACTTCTCTTGCCCAGGATGCAAAGGCAGCTTGCCTCGGTCTGGATGCAGCAGGGTGCTGAGGCCACCTCATCTTGAGATGCGACCAGTGTGGCACTCTACCTTAGTGTGCCAGAGACACCCAGGGCCATCTGGGGAGAACTCTGTCCCCAGGAGAAAGGCAGTCCAGGGCTCAACCTGAGAGGAGAGGGCTGCCTCCGTGGCCTGACCATGGGCACTCACTTGGGAAAGCAGGAGGGACAGACATGTCCCTAGGCCCCCAAGCGGCACCTTGTCCCCCTGTGAGCAAGCCAACAGTTCCCCAGGCCTGCCCGGTATTCAGTGCAGTTGAAGCAATGCTCTCGGGAGGGAGGAAAGGAGGAAGGAGTGGTGGGAGCCTGGGATGGACACAAGACACCTGTGTAGAGAGCAGCGGCTGAGCTGCAACCCCAGCTTCCCAGAGGCTTGGTCCGGGGTGGGGGAGAGGGGACTGCATGGAAACTTGGCAGGTGGTAGGTACCTGTGACCCTGCTCTAGCTCAGGTGTCCTCCTGCCTGACACTCTCCCTGTCCCCACTGGGGCGGGATGGACCTGTCCTGCTAGGTCCTGAGGGAAAGGCAGGGAGACAGTGTCAGGGGATAGTGCCTTATTCAGCAGGGTTTTCATGGGGCCTGGCCAGACAGGTATGCTGCCTGACCCCTCTCACCTTGTCTGCCTGGCACTCTGGATCTCTAGGTGTAGAGGATGTGGAACATAAGGGGATAGTATGAGAGGCCTAGGAGTTGGAAGCCACAAGCCAGGGGAGGCAGGATGGTGGTGGGACTGCTGTCAGGTCTGCTGAGTCAGGAGAATGACAGTGGAGCCAACCCTCTGGACATCCCGTGACCTGGGCCCTGGTACAGCAGGGTCTGGAAGGAGAAGGGCCAGCCCTTCCACACAAAGGGCCCCAGGGCCCTCTCTGGTCAAGGGCAGATAAGGATCCTGCCCTGCTCCCTCTCTGAGGTAGGAGACAGGACATGTGAAGGGCTTCTGGGTCCAGGCCTGGCTCCCCAGAGCACACAGAAGGGCCCCTACAGCATGAGGTCATCCAAGTGAGTAAGAGCAGGCCTGAATAAAGAGAAGAGCTACCCCACCTCAGCGCTCCACGGCTACCCCACCTCAGCACCTCAGTAATTGCTGACAAAAGGCGCAGCTGGGGTCACCGGCCTATCCTGCCCCTTCAAGGAGCTGTGGCCAAGTCACTGCTGCTGAAAAAACTGGCTAAGGGACATCAGTCTAGTGCCTGGTGCATGTCTTCAGAGCCAGATAACCACAGCAGCAGGCATAGCCAAAGAGGTGGGAACGTTCCCTGTGTGCTCGCTGAGCCTAGCTTCTGTTTGGTGTCTGGCTCCATCCTAGGTTTCCCAGGGGGGCCCATCTGCAGTCACACAAATCCTGGCAAATCGGAGCCCGGATCCCTGTTGCGGCTTCCTTTACAAGGGCTTCTCACCCAAATCCAGCTCTCATGGTAACCACAAACATTCCAGAAGCCGCCTGTGGGGGCTGCATTGTGTGGGACAGAGCAGGGGGTGGGACCCCTGGCCCTGAGCAAGGGGCAAGGAGTCAGGCCACATGGCCTGTCAGACAGGACCAACAACCACATAGAAGCAGATTTTTACAGGAAAAGCTCCAATGCTCATGATCCCTGGGCACTTCACTGGAATCCAAAGTCCTCAGCAGGGCACTTTTTAATCTCCTGTCTTTTCTGATTGCAAAACACCATAAACAGTGTCAACAGTGCAAAACACACAGGTAACACTCAGGTGATTCTCAGGGGGTAGAGCAGAGCCCCTGCTAGCATGACAGTGAACTTGGGGTTGGGTCGAAGTCTCTGAGGGGACCCTACCTGGAGCTGACCCAGGGGCACCTGGGCCTCACTTGAGGGTGACCCACCCTGGAGCAGTCATGCAGGGCAATTAAACAGACACCCTAACAGAGGCTTCAAGTGCAATGGCTGTTGAGACCAACAGCTGCCTGCCTGTAGGTTTACACTCAACCCTCAACTGAAGGGAAACCAAGACTCTGAACCCTGATGCAGCATAGCCTGGAGCCGGGAGGTCAGATAAGCACCTCAGAGCGCACAAATGAGCTCTCTTGTCCTGGTTGTGGCATTCATCCATCAGGACCTCAGTTTCCCCACTTGTAAAGTGGAATCGCTACCATTGCTAGTAGGTTTGTGCCCTCTGGGGACCAGCCTGCGGGCGGCAGCAGGGATGGAGCTGCATGGGGCTCTGGCCTATTTTGCCCAGGAACACAGAACATTTTCATTTGGGCTCCCTGGAGTCAACAAAGAAAAATGGTTTGTGGTTTGTTGGTTTAGAGCATCCAAGAATGGCCTGGGCAGACAGGACAGAGCCAGGGGTGTGGGGGACACAGATTCCTGGGAGGTGCCACATCAGAGGACGACCCGCACGCAGTCCTCCGGGGCACAGAATTCTATTGAACCGTGCTGATCTAAGAGAAAAACAGAAATTAAACTACTTAAAAAAACCAGGAAGCCCACAAGAGCACACCAAATGCCGGAATCATCGAGAACAGTCAAAAACAAAACTTCAGTGCAGACCAGACTCTGAACCAAGTTCTCCAAATCCTCCTCCATAAAACAGAGAGAGCGTGGGATGATGGGTACTTGGATTTCCTCAGCCGGTCTGGCTTTATCTTCTAGCTTTTAGAAGATTCAACTGTAATTTTTGTTTAAAACCATCCGCTTTCTGGAGAGGGAAGTACCCAGCTCCATCCTGCCCAGTGATGCTCTGGCACGGGGTTGGAGTCTATTTTTGTGCTCTCAGTTCCCTATCTTTTTCTTTTTCTGCCTTTTTTTTTTTTTTAATCCCCCAGAGTTTCTACACATATAAGTGATTCAGATTCAAGCCATTCTGGAATCCAGGGATGAAAGCCCATCGCTTTTATAAATCATCTCCTTCCTCCTCCTCCTGACTACTTTATCCTCCAAATGTAAAACGACAATGGAGAATTTGGTCATACTTGGCTCAGCTGAGAACGAAGGATCCCTCCTTCCCGGCTGCCTGGGGACACCCACCAGAGACACTACCATTGTTGGCTGAGTGAATCTGTGTGATAATCTGAGACATCTGGGGAGAGATTACACATCTCCAAGCAATATGCTGGCGTCTCATTCTTCTCATGTGTCTCCATGGCTGCATTTCTGGCCGGGATGAGAGGTTCTGTCTTCCGCTAGCTCTTTCTGGGCAGCTTCGGGCCCGGGCTACCTGCCACTACTGGCCCACCCAGACCCTCCCTGGGCCCCGCTGCAGGGACCAGCCACCCCACAGGCAGGACTCTGAGGGAAACACTGCAGTGTTTATACAAAGGCCAGTTTGTTCTCCACTTGTGGCTTATTTTCCTGAGTGTGTAGCACGGCTCTTGGTTACTTCCCACCCAAGACTCATCTTACACACACGTGTGATCAGCACTGCAGGGGCAGTACAGATGTGCTATATACAGCTGTCCAGTTTGTGTCCCAAGCTGGCCTAGGGGGTTTCTGAACAGGAGGAAGCTCTTGCTTCCTCTCAGACCTCAGCAGGAGATCAGAAGGAGGGTCCAAGGGTTATTTTCCGTGTGTTTGTCTGTTGCAGCAGGCAGGGAGGCCCTGTAGACACAGAAATGAGCTCCAGTCTCCTTGGCTTGGGCTGGCTGCCTGCTCTGAGCTCCTAGCCAGCCTGCAGTATGGCCAGCAGGGGCAAGAACCATCCTTTGGGGTCCTTGAGGCTTTCCGAAGCTGCAGGCTGACCCACCCAGTGAACCTCTCCTCACAGCCTTCAGGATAGCTGCTCCTGCAGGGGCCATAGCAGACAGGAACGGCTCCCATACACGCAGCCCAGACCAGTAGCAGCTTCCTGTCCCCAGACGCAGAGCCAGCAATGCCTGTGCACACACTGACAAGAGCACCCATGTGCTAGGTGGCCTTCTGTGTCATGGTGAGACACAGACCATCGATGTGGGACCAAGACCCCAGGAAGAGAACCATACTGCAGTCTGCTTAGGACGGGGCAGCCAGCTGCTGCCTTTAAAGCACTGTAGACCAGGGCCTGGCACCAGGACAGTGGCCACTATGGGTCAGGGAGGCAGGCAGTCATGCGCACAGCACAAGCTTCATTTCACTTTTTTGGTGGCCAGTGTCTCATGATGTCTGTGAGCACCCGGACTGTCTAGACGAGTGCTCCTTAGACTGTGGGTTGTGACGTCAACTGAGTGGGTGTGCCATGAAGCACTGGCAAACTAAACAGCAGAGAGAATGCATGTGGGGAGGTGTCCGCTGATAGCCAGGGCACAACGACAAGCACAAGTCTTGGTTGGAACAAGGGTGTTTCTGAGATGGGACACTGGAGGTGATGGCCCAGACAGATAGCTGGCCAAGCCTGTGCCTTCCAGAGAGCTCTCTTACACCAAGGACTGGTCTTGTCCTTAAACCTGTGAAATGCAGGCCAAGGATATGGCTCAGTGGCACAGTGCCTGCCTGGCAAGCGTGAGGTCCTGAGTTTGATTTCTGGTATCAACCCCCCAACCCCACCAAAACAAAACAAAACAGAAATGCTCAGGATGGGGTTCCCTGGTAACAGTCAAGGGTTTCCCTGAGGAAATAACAAGGTGAGGAGGGTATCTGGGTTGAGCCTGGCAGTGGGGAGCAGACCTGGGCAACACGTGTTCTCTAAACCAAGGCACCTGCACTAGGTAAAGTAGAGCTTGGAGGCCCCCCACTTCCCTGGCCCCTTTGCCAGTAGGCAAAGAACCCAGGCATGGACTTGCCCAGGGCACAGATGCCAGACAATCAGGAAAGGGCAGAACTGCCCCATCCCAGCTTGCAAGGCCCAAGCGATTCCAAGGGGATCGCTGAAGCTGTGGGTGAGAAGTTCCCCAGCCAGCAGGGGTGAGGGGGCTGGCACATCTGTGACAGAAAGAGCCACGCAGAGGACAGTTCTGGTGCCACCTTGGGTCAGGGAATGTGACCCATGTGCACGCAGGCAGGAGCCGCAGCACACGCAGTCACATTCCAGGGTGTCTTTATCTATCTATCTATCTATCATCTCTATCATGCCTGCATTCCTTCTTTCCTTGCTTTTTTCTTTTTGAGACAGTGTCTTGCTCTGTAGGTCAGGTTGACCTTGAACTCACTATGTAGCCCAGGTTGGTCTCAATTCACAGTGATTCTCCTGCTTCAGTCTCCTGAGTGCTGGGATTACAGGCATGTATCACTATGCCCTGCTCTAGTAAGCCTTATTTCTCTAGATAAAGAAAAGCCAGGTTTTGATGACCATGAGAATTGTCCCCACCTTTGATGTTCAGCTAGGGCTTCAGGTTGGCCATCATCAAGGCAGGGAGACAGAGGAGGTCCTAGGCCAGTGGCGGTAGCTCTACAGCAAGCATGCCACAGTGGGCTGTTTGATTAAAAGCTCTAAAAGGTTCACCATCACTGCCCTAGGCCATAGCATTGAAAGAGGAGAGGACATCAGCAAAATGCTGGCTGTGGGGCTGGAACAGACCTCTTCTCCCTAGCTGGGGCACAGGCCCACTTCACACGCCCCACGGGCAACGCAGCCCACCACTACCCATTCAGGGAAAGTCCCAGCCCAGGTCCTGAGACAACACTGCCCTCTTCTGGTCAATGCTGGAAGACCTGGCTCAGCAGGAACCAGCCACATCCTGCCTACCTTGGACAATCCTGGCCAGGGACATCTTGGACCTGTGCTCTAGAAGGCTCAGGAGGAGGCCATAGTTCCTAATCTTGCTACCTGATCTGGTGGTGGGACAGGCAAGAGGTGGCAGGTGAGGATGAATAGCCCGGTTGCCTGCTCTCTGTATCAGAGCCTACTGCACATACATCTTGTACCTCTTCTCACCTCTGCTGTGTGTGCTGCGCCCATCTACTAGAGGTCAGGGGACTTGGGGAGGTGCAAGGCTCACACCTGGAGTCCTGCATAAGAGTGGCCCAGGTGCAGTTTGCTGGGCCTTAGAGTCTCCATTTGCCTGGGGGCTTTGGTGTCCACAGCCCGAGCTGACTATAGGAGGACAGGGCAGAGCACAGCGGGTTTGCAAGATGACCGAGTGGGGCTGGAGGTCCTAGCCACAGTGGGCTCACCCCTACCTGCTCGGGGCAGGATATAGCAGGGCCTCCTACTTAGAAGGACCTCTGGTAACCCTGTGAGACGCCATCCTTTGTGTGAACATGTGGAAAGCATTAATTAGCACACTTTTGTAACCCCATTTTAGAAGCTTGCTTGCTTGCTTTAAAAAGGAAAACAAAAGCAACTGATGGCTCTCTAGGACAGTGACCTGCTGGTGGGGTTCATGGGGAACCCCAGGACACAGCCAGAAGAGTTCTGGGAGCCACAGAAAAACCCCAGAGGCTTCACAGCTACCCAAGGTCCCGTGGCTCTGGACCAAGCTGAGAGAAGAGCCCCAAGAATCAGAAGTCACACCACATTCCTGTTCCTCCCCCTGGCTCCCTGCAGAGCAGCTGGGGTGGGACCTGTCCTTGAAAAACAGGGATGGGCCCAGGTGCCACTGGCTTGGGGTAAGGAATGGCCTTTGAATGCTCTTCTCAATTTTTGGCTGACAAGCCTGATCTGCAGTATGATCCAGGGTGCCCAATCTACAGGGCCTGGTGGGTGAGGACTGTGCCCCAGGGAGGCTGACAATAGCCCATGGACGCTGACAGTGGCCCACAGTGGCCAGAGCTGGGCTCCAGGGAAGCTCCTGCTACTTGGACAGCAAACAGGTGGGAGGGGAGCGGTCAACCTCATGACCCTCCTGACATATGTGCCAGAGTGGATGACGTTGGGGCTGAAAACACACAGCTGGAAGGTCACATAACTCAGGAGCTGTCTGTGAGTAAACCAGGCCTACCATGGGCTGGCAAGTGGGTCTGGGGGCCAGGAACATGGAGAAAGAGGCCTCGGCCTGCCTGGCTCTTGTGGGAATAAGTGGTGCTATAGCGCTTGCCATTCGAGGGCCCACACTGTGCCAGGCCCCAAGGTGGCACTTGTACTTATCATCCTTGAATCTCCCCAGAGCTGGGTGGCTCTGAGTAATAGATGAGAAAAACAAGGCTCAGAGGGGCAGCTGATCAGCCAGGGACAGGAAGGCAAGGTCTTGATCTGGAACCCCTCTGAGCTCATGATCATGCAGTATGATGTCCCTCTGTCTCTGGGTATGTGTGTGTGTGTTGAGGTGTGTGAGGAGGCTCACACCTGAAGCTACGGATGGAGGGACAGAAAGAATGGACCTCCCCTCACCATTCCCCTTCTCCTCATTTCTCAGGCAGTTTTACTCAATCTCAATGTCAAAGACTAGGACCCAGAGCCCACCACTGTGACTGGTGCCCACTTAGCTTTGGGAAAAACTCTGCGCTACATTTACCTTCTGGTTTCATACCTTGTGATGAAGTGCTGTGGCTTTTATGTTGGGATAACAGAGTGATTTATTATTTACCGAACGCAGTAGGCGCTCAGCAGATCAATTTCAATAAAACAATGGATTATAAATGCCGCCGGCAATCTGGCAGTAGCAGTAATCAACAAAACATGTTGTTCTAAATGCTGCATAATAAATTGACTATAATAAACTCATAATTATTCTACTGGCTACATTTCAAAGTTAGCACTAGAAAAACAAAATCACCAATTTGAGCTTGGCATGAACATCCGCGGGCTTTCCAGGATTGCTCCTGTCTACAGCTGTACCGGGAGACGCAGGTGCCATGTGCTCCCTGCGAGAGCCAAGGTCACAGCACTCAGGTCGTGGAGGCCTGATATTTACAGCACCCTGGCCTAGACCCTGCTCTCTGGCTCCTCAAGGGGTAAAGACACCCTGGGGGCAGATGAAGGGGGAGTGAAGCAGCGGCTGCTTCCCCAGAAGTGAGCTGAGTGCAAGGAAGAGAGAAACACACAGCTGCGTGGCCCAGGCCTGAGGCTCTCCAACCAGCCAGGACAGCTCCAGGACAGCGGGGACCTGCTGGTGTGGGTGGCCTCTGCCCTTGGACTGGGCTCCTGTGTGCTGTCCTCCTGGCCCAGCCAGCATGGGCCACTGGCTCAAAGAGCAGAAGATGAGAGTCTCTGAGGCCCTGGGGTCACCCATGTCCAAAGCCAGAACATCACATCCAGCAACTGGCCAGTCACAGTGCTGGGTGCCTCATGACAGGGAGGACCCTGGGATTGTATGGGTCCCCGTAAACACCTGGCAGGGACAGCTTAGAACATGGTGTCTCTCTGGACAGCTGCTTATCTGTCGGTCTGTGCATGCATGCTCACACCTCCCAGTGAATGAGGGCTGGGACCCTGAGCACAGGCTCCTACTGCTCCCTGTGGGAGAACTGAGGCCCACAGGGGCGGCCAGGGCCAGGCAGCGGACCAGCCATCACCATAACTCCAGCTTGGGAGTCAGTGCACGATGCTGACCAAGGAGGAAGCTGACAGCCACCTAGACCCAGCTCACACTGTCCAAGAGCTAAGCTCTGAAGGCACCTCAGTCAAGTGTATGTGCAATGGATAGAAAGGCACCAAAGAACCAAGAGGGAGAGGGTACCCCTCCTGCCAGTCAGAGGAGCCAGCAGAGGGTTGTGGCTGAGCCCCAGGCCTTGACAGTTGGGTGGCTCTTGGCAGCTCAGTCCTGCCTGGGCCAGTCCTGGCAGATGTCTAGATGGCAGAGAGGATGGTGGGGGCATCACGTAACTGAGTAGGGGGTCTCATCTGTGGGTGTCCACAGACCCTTCCCCATGTGCCTTGCACAGGAAACCCCAGGGGACCCTGTCGTCTTCCCCACCCCCATGCTGCTTCCTTGCAGGTTGTAGGCCGCTGGCCCTGGAGGGGGTGCTGTGCAGGTCTAACGATTTCAGAGTGGTCGGCTTTCTCAGGACAGGGTCACCAAGGCTCCTGCTCGACCCTGACACTGACAGTGTAACCCAGGATGGGCTGTTCCCACCCAGAACAGGGGCCGGGGCTGGCCTCACTTACCACATGTCTCCATCCTGGATCGTACGATCGTTGGGGGCCCCGGCATGTCCGTAGTGCAGCACAGCAGCATTCTCACCACTGAGAAGAGCCAGGAGAGGGGTCAGAAACCCAGCCCTGCCAGAGGGTGGTGGGAGGCTGAGCCCTATCCCCTGCCCATGGACGGTACCACCCACCCTGCCACAGAGGCAAACAGGTGGCTGGACCAGGTCCACAGCACGGCACACAGCTAGGGCCATCCCTGGTTCACACAAGCGCCACCTGGAGGACTTCACACTGAGCCACCTGGCTCAGACCCCACTCAGGCAGCTGTCCTCTAGGCTGGTAACGTGGGCAGCACAGGTAAAGAACAGAAATGGGGAGCCGTAGTTCATGGGACCTGGGAAGGGAAAGGGGAACACCCCCTTTCCAGTTATAAAGGGCAAGGGGCCTTGTGGGAAGGCCCTGGTTAGAGCTATGAAGTCTGGAAGCCAACAGCTCCTCGCTTCTCTGCTACTGAGAGCTTCCCTAATGAGTGACGCTTTTAAGAAAAAAGAACTTTTAAGTCTGTCAGGGGGGGAGGGGACCCCCACCTGGGTGTAATATTTATGGCCCCATTTGGGAGCCTCAGGAATCATAAAAGTAGAAATAATGATTTTTCTTTCTATCTACCAGAGAAGAGCATTTCCACGGACTGAGATGTTCACATGTATTATTCATGCGTGAGGACGCTCCCATCAGCAGAGCCGCCCAGCTCTGCCCCGGCTGGGCAGGGACAGGACCCGAGGGGAAGAACTGGGGAGATGAGATGAGGTAAGTGCCAGAGACAAAGGGGCCACCCACCCACAGCCACATCCCTGTGCAGTCACACCCCGAGTGACACACGTAGCCACAGACACCCACTCCGTAGCTGTAGCTGTTCCTAGCAGCTGCCTGATTCATGTACCTCCAAACACATCAGGCACACACAGGTGGCATATTCTGAGTCCCTTGGCCACAATGTGATACACCTACAGTGTCACATACACCCATCTAGGCTAATGCACCCTCATGAAGATGGTCCCTGTGCACTATGTGGAAAGCTCTGCACATGCACACACACACACACACACACACACACACACACACACACACCGGGACACACAGTGCAGCGCCCACACTGCGCATTCCACATCTGCTGCACGCCGAAGCCGCCCAGCTTGAGCTCCCAGCTTGGCCCTGTGCTGTGTGTGCACCTATGAGGAGGCGTGGAACCTTCAAACTCAGCTCTAATGTCCACCAGCTGGGGAGGGGACTGTGGACCGTCCTCCTGCCATGGGCGCGTTGGACTCCCTCCTTCACCTGACACCAGGCTTGGTGGGTGTAGGCTACCTTAGTCCCAGGGTCTCAAAGTGAGACTGACTTCCGGGCTCAGTGGCAGGCACTGGTGTGAATGTGTGTGAGCAAGTGCCTGTGACCAGGGGAAAGGAGCCCTTCCACCTTCCCCTCCCCATCCTGTGAGACCCACAGTGCACCTACCTGCAGCAGATGCAGGTGTAGGAGGTATGGCGCATGCCACCCCGGGAGTAGCAATAGTGCTGGAACAGACTGCAAAGAGAGAGTCACGTTAGGGTGGGGTCACTGCAGCATGCAGGGCTCCCATCTCTGCGTGCAGAGCCTCAGCCCAGACCCTGTTCTGCTGTGTCTCCAAAATGGCCCAAGTACCCTGTGTGAGTCTGACAGCCCAGGGTCTGCCACAGGCCACAGAACCACAGAGGTCAGTGTGTGCTAGGGAGGAAGCTGGGGGTCCTGCAGGGCTAAGCCCCGAGCTAGGGGAGTTCACCAGCCTGGCTGTCCCAGCACTTATCAGGACAGACAGACTGCTGGAGTCCTGGCCAGGGGATACAGGTTAGGGCAGGGGCCACATGTTTCTGTACTACTGGAAGGGTCTCCAAGTGACTCTCTGTCTAGTGGCCACCACCTGCCATACCAGGTGAGGTTGGACACATAAACAAGGAGAACCCTGAGCCCTTCTGGCCCAACCACGGTCCTGCAGGTCAGACAACGGTGAGGGCAGAGAGGTAGGAGGGGAGGCCTGGGTAGCAGGCCCTGCTTTTCCCTGACTGGGAAAGTAGTCAATCCACTGCTTCTTTAAGCAGGAAGGCCTAGCAGCCAGGTCTGGAGGAAAAGTCAGGATCTGGGCCCACAGCAGGCCTCCAGGAGAGCCCTGCACGCCCAGGAGGGTGATGAGCTTGCAGAGAACAATGGCCCAATCTTGGCAGGGCCCAGCAGTGGGGACAAGTGTCTGTGGGGGAATCCAGATGTCTCTTCATGCTGGGTTCCCCTGGAGCAGATCCTGGAGATGGCTTCTGGAGCTGATGGACCAGCCTGACCACATCAGTGCTGATCCTGAGGGAGGCTGCATGACCCAGGCCTTGGAGTGGCTCAAACCGGGCCCTTCCCTGCTCCCCACACACCTCAGGACCTCAGGGCCTCATCTCTGGATGGGATCCCAAGCTCTCAGGGACTGAGCTGCTCTCCAGGTTCTGCCCTGGTCTTTAGGGCACACTAACTGGCCAGCTGCTACAGAATCCAGCCGAGGAAGGGGCAGTGGCGGCCAGCTGCCCTTTCCCCTTTCCTGAGACCTGGGCAATAGCTTCTCTGCCAGGACTCAGCTGGGCTCAGCCCTCGAGGGGCCCTAGCTGAGACCCTGGCAGCCTCCACTCTGCCCATCCAACACCCTGGCAGCTGTCTGCAGAGTGCTGTGGGCTACCCGTAGGCATGCCAAGTGGCAGCCCTGCTTGCCTTGCACTTTCTAGGCCTGTTTTAGAGAATGCCTGTGTGGAGGAGTTTAATCTTCCAGGCATAGTAAACACAAATTATGTATAATTGTTATGATTGGGTATTAAGTAGTTGTTATGCAGAAACGGTTCTGCGAGATTCAATCGGCTTTCAGACCTGCCTTACAAACCTTACAGGATAAATGGGTATCTGTGAGTGCAATGCTTCCTCAACATGAAAGATGTCAGGAGCTGCTGGGGAGGTGAGGGGAGGCCCCTGCTTCCCTTCGCAGACAGCCCTCAGGTAGCTGCTATTAGCTTCTGCCTCAGTTCCAAGAGGCCATGGGGATGGTAAGACCCAAGTCACAGCAGAAAGGCACATTCCTACCAAGGAAAGGTGGAGGCCAGTGGCCGATGCAGCCAGCACTCCTGAGCAAAGCCCTGCCGCAGGCAGCCTCAGAATCCGCTCTCTCTACATACAAAGTCCCCACAGAGCCTCAGTGCTCCCTCAGCTGTGGGAGATACAGCCCTGCCCCAGCAGATGTTAACCTCTGCGGCCCACATGGTCATCCTCAAGGGAATGGGGACAGTGGGCCTCAGGTAGGGCAGGTGACTTGCAGATGACTGCAGGCTGTACTGGGATTGGCTGGTTTCAGAAAGGGAAGGAAAGGATAGTTATGCCATTGGCCTGCGCGGGTGACACTTGCACATTCTCTGAGAACAGGTGGGCGCCCTCTCCTGTACCAGGCTCCCTGCTACAGACTCCTCTTAAGAGAGACAACCCTCCTAGTCTCCCTGGCTTCTGTGGAAGAAAAAAAAAAAAAAAAAGCAATTTCAAGTGCAAGGCGCAGCTTACTGAAGCACCTAACCAAGGGAAGACTGATGCAGTTTTCACCTGCAAACCACAGCCTGGTCTGGGGCATTTCTGCCAGCCACACTGACACTTCCCCACGCCCCCAGGGAGAGCAGGGAGGAGGAGACACCACATGCTGAATGCTCACTCTGGCCTGGAAGAGTGTGATGTTCTTCATGCTGGACTTTGGCACCTAGTTTTGTTTTAACATGTTCAAGACGGGACTGTAATTTGTATGTCTCACTGCCGGAGAGCTTGAGCTATCCTGGTGGTACATGCATGAGTGTCCCAACTGAGTGGCTTTTTATTAGTAAAAAGATGAATAAAAGTGATTATATTTATTTATATTCATTTGTACCACCAGTGGTACAAGCAGGCAGGAACATGTTATATTATGTTTTAAATGACTTCTTTTTCCTTTTTTTTTTTTTGTTTTTGTTTTTGTTTTTTGAGATAGGGTCTCGAACTCACTAGAAGTGATTCACTTGCCTCAGCCTCCATGGAATTACAGGCATGAGCCACCACATCTGGCTTAAATCATTTTTTTTCCTGGACAAGATGATATACTGATGCTTTGGGGATAAGAATAGGTAGATGAAATAGGGCAGATTTTCTGCAGACTTTGGACTTGGGTTGGGGTGCATAAAGGTGTCCTAATCTTGGGGTGAGTGTGGTAGCTCAGGGGCCTATGGAGAGAAGTATGACACATCTGGTCTTTAAGGGCTGAGGACTGAGCAGTATTTGCTCCAAACTGGGACTACAATCCTGATGTGGAGGTGACGTGAAGCTCCATCTGAGCTCAGCAAGCACAGACTGACCTGACTTCCCACTGCCTCACACGGCAGTGGCCACAGAGGACACTGGATAAAGACCACTCTGTAGCTTCAGGAAAAATATGGCCAACCAACTCAGCACAAACAGATGAGCATACACAGACACACGTGCACACACACACACATGCTAGCAGATACATCAACAGATACACATGCACAAATGCACACATTCATGCACATGCATAGATATGCACACAGGAAAGAAAAAATGTACACACACACATACAGGCACACGTCCTGACATAACACACGTGTGCACACACACACACACACATACAGGTGAAAACACGCTCACTGACCCAAGTCCATGGCTGCATTTTGCTGTGGGTTACCAGCTGTCCCCGCTGGAACACAGTACATGAGCTGATGGCAGAGCAGTGGCCAGAAATCTTCCCCACTCCGACACTCACAGGGGCTGCGGAAGGCACAGCAAGAATAGCAGAGCTCATGAGAAAGGAAGGAGAAGACAGAGGCCAGTCTTGGGGTCCTAGAAGCCCTGGCTTTAAGTGCCATGTGGGGACAGTGACAAAGCCTTGGGCATGTGAGAGGCAGGGGACTGTGATGAGATTTTCTATCCCCACCAGAAAGCCGGGACTGGAGATACAATGAACTCACGGAGATAGTGGGTACTTTCTCTGTGAAAAAAAATTAGCCAGGAATGTGAACATCAAATGTATCTCGGATTCACAGCAAAGGTCTGGCTGCCATGGTTCAAACGTGAATGACCTGGGTGGTTTGGAAAACACCTAATCTGGGAAATTAACAAAAACCTTGGTCCCTGACTGTCATACTTAGAGCTCCTGTCAGGAGTTGAAACAAAGTCAAACTGGATGGCCACATGCTCAGCTTGGCCCAGCCAGGATCTGCCTATGCACACGCAGCCCACGTGGATGCCCACAGCACAGATCACGCAACACACCACACCTACACTGCACATGGACACACACAAGCCACAGCAAGTAGTAGGCTGAGATCCCTGAGGACTTGTGATAATAATTACCAGAGACTATTCACACACAAACCAATGAATAGCTAAGAGGACAGTATGAAAAACGAACAGGCGAATTCCAGCAAGAATCAAACTCAGACATCTACGAATGAACAGCCTATCCATCAGAGGACGGCAGATAGCAAGACAGGCAGGAGTGTCACCATCCCCTGCGACCATTGCCACCTGCTCTCTCCATAAATCTGGAATTCACACACGCAGCAGAAACACAGAGTTGGGGCTGGTCAGCCCTGCTCCCTCTTGCTCTCCTGGAAGATACACCCTAACCAGGTACTGGGGACACCTTCCCTGGAAGCAAGGGGGTTCCTGAAGGGCAGAGGGGGGTGAATCTGTGCATGTCTCAGTCAACCTGCCTGTCCCGTACACCCCTGCTGTCCCACTCCTGGAGCTTTTCCTCACATGGCTGTTTTTCCAACACCCTTGCCTATAAATTTCTCCCGTGCAGCCTCGGGTAGAAGATGCTTTGTATTCTGGCATAAATGAGAACCCTTAAGTAACCTGGGAGAATGTGCACCGTGAATAATGAGGTGGAGGGAGTTGCTGCAGTGACAGGGAGGAGGCCCATTTGTCAGGGCCTGGAGATGATGAATGGGGCAAGAACTGCAAATACCCAGGCCCACATCTGCAGAAATCACATCTCCAGGGACAGCCTCGCTGGTCCTCCCCCTGGGCCCACAAATCCAGCCTGTGGAGTGTTCCTGGGCACATGGCCCAGCTCCTGCTCTCAGAGGTTTATCGACTAACAAGAAGATAAGCCACTGCCCCATAAAATGCATTAGCTGCCCAAGATAACGGCAGAAGCACGGGCCCGGGCAGCAAGGGTTGGCTAAGCTTTCAGTGCAAGCTGGGAGCACTGGCAGCTGGGGCCAACGAGGTCAGTGAGGTGGCGAAAGAGGTGGCTTTGGTCACATCATTCACTAGGCTGATCCTTGAAGGATCTCGGGTCCCTGAGAGGTGGGAGTGATGGCAAGAGACACAGGGAAGGGAAAATGAGCAGGGATGGCAGAGGCCACATGGCCAAGCAGAGCACTCAGGACAGTGGGCAGTCTGGGTACAGCTTACAGGGGCTAGAGAGTGGGGTGCTCAGGAGCGTCCCACCCCGTCCCTGTCCTGTAGTCCCTCAGCCCCACATACCCAGCCTTGGAAGCCAAATCCTGGCTGTGTGACTTGCCAGCTGTATGGCCGCCTGCCTCTGTTTTCCCATCTGCACAGAGGGAATGATAATGACACCTCCCTTCCATAGCTGCTACACCAGTATAGTGGCTTGGCATTGTGCTTTCGGAACACAATCAATAGGGCTTGGCTCATGATGAGCACAATGTCAGGACCTGGTAGGCACCATTGTCATTGTCAAAGGGAACACAGATCTCTCCTGCAAGGGGCATGAGAGGAAGTTGTGGGCACTTTGCACTGGGCTTTGGAAATAGCCTTGAAAACCAGAGAGACCCAGCACAGATCCAAGGCCTGGGCTGCCCACTACTGCATGGTCCACTGCAGCCAAGCTCTCCACTGAACTCCACCAACCCCTGCACAGGCCAGTGCACATGTGGCATCTCCAGGACATCTACCAGAAAGAACATGCACCCTTGTACCAGCCCCAGGACCCGGGCACACGAACAGGCTTCCTGTTTGATGAGAGGCATCTCAGACCACAATTTCTTTGTAGCTGTTCCTGCTCTCAACGGGAGCTGACCTGGGAGTCTCACCTCCTCACGATGTTCCAGGGCCTTGAGTGTGTATAAAGCGGGTGGGTAGGGGGCACTAAGTGTTTTGTGATGTTTTTGGCCAAGTAATGGTGATAGGTATAGTTGTCCCAGCACTGAATAATAATAATTCCCCAGGCTGGGTTTAAACCTGTGATCCTCCTGCCTCAGCCTACCAGAGTCTGGGATGATAGATATGCACCACAATGCCCAGCTCTGAGTAACTTTTAATTTGCGTTTACTTTTAATTAGTGACGGTGATATTTCCTGGGTATAAATGACCATAATTATCTAATGAATGTCATCTGCTTTATGAATATCTATGTACTTACTACAAGAAAATTCTCTTCGAGGAAGAGAAACACAGTCTTACAGACAGCAGCCCTGGGATTTATCTAAAAGCCAACAGGAGTATTTCTTTGCTTTCCCAAATTAGAAGCAGCAGCTATTAGAAAACCAGAGTCAATCCCTCAGAAAAGTCAGCAGGAGGTAAACTTCTCTCACATGGAACTAGAAGTACAAAATTATCCTTGAATTCCCAGAAGGGCAGAACCTGCCCCCATCCTTTGTTTTGAGGTGATCAATAGGCCACCCAAAGGTTCCTGCAAAAGGGCCCCACCCTAGCCTTGTGACTGTGACCTGGTAGCTCCAGCCACCTGCCCAGGCTTCTTAGCTCCTTTAGCACATGTTCTCCAGGGATCTTTTGAAGGACAGACACTGGGACAGGTGGGCCAGGGTGCTGCCTGGGGCCCCCCTTCCCCAGGTCCCAGGTGAGGACAGGCAGAGGCGGCCAGGGATGAGCCATTACTGAGGCTCTGAGTGTGTTTCAAACAAGCAACTGTTATTGACACAGTACGTTACCAAGCAGGACTGGCTTAAAGCCTTGGACTAAAACTAGCAATGCATGCATTAGTCATAAAGCTGGTGCCAGCAGGGGGCCAGCCAGCCTCACAGTACAGCCTGCACGGATGTGGCAGCGGCGAGGACTCAGGGGACCTGCAGCGGCATCTCTGCCTTCAGCAGCTTTCTTTGATGCCCAGTGCTCCTGGAGCTTTCTTCCTCCCTCCTCCTACTGTGCCCATCCTAGTCCTGGCCCTCGGGCTGAGAGGACTTGACCAGGGCAATGCCTTTCCACCAAGACTCCCCCAGTGTGTAGCCAGTAGAGTTGCAGGGGGTGCAGGGGGCTAGGTATCTAAGGCCTGCATGGACTGTCTTCATGTGGCCAACCAGATGAAAAAAGACTCCTTGGGCCCTGCCACCTACCCAGGGCATTCTCCCCAACACTCCAGCTCCTGCTGGGGAGCCTCTGCCAGTGCCTGTGATCTAAGGGACGACATTGGAGGGGCGTAGATCAGAGGAACTCGAGAATTCTGCAGACTGATCCAATCCAGGCTCTGCTGCCTACTCGGCTGAGACCTCAGGTAGATTACACATCCACTCTAAAGGAAAAAAGCGAATAGCTCCCGGCAGCATTCTGCATTTATAACAACCATTTGGGAAAGGCGTGCTTTTCCTACTTCACAGATGAGGAACCTGCAGCGCAGGGCAATGGTATTTTAGTCAGAGAAGCCATCGAATCTGGGTTCAGGTGTGGAGTTTATTCAGGGTTTTTCTTTTGCTTTTTGTACTAGGGATTGAACCTTGGGTCTTTGCACTGAGCTACATTCCTAGTCTTTGTTTGTTTTAATTTTTCATTTTGAGACAGTCTTGCTAAGTCACTAAGTTGCCCAGACTGGGCTCAGACTTGCCATTCTCCTGCCTTAGCCTCCCGGAGTGCTGGGGTTATAGGAGTTCAGTACCATCCCTGGCTTGTGCAAGGTTTCTGATCATAACGTTTATGATCTTGATACGGATGCCTTCAAAGCCTTGCTAAGTGGGGATTGGAATAGCATCCACCTAGGCTCTGCTGTGAGGACTGAAGGAGATCAGGGAGGGAAAGGCTCTGTGCTCTGTAAATCCTGGTGGGTAGATGATGCTATGACTAACGCCTTCCAGGACCCTGACCTCAGAGCTGTGCACACAGCCCCAGCTGAGCGGAAACAGGCTGAGCTGAAACAGGTCTGCATATACAACTGGTCACACCCAGTCCAGGGCAAACAGGCCCCGGGTGGGCTAATGGGAAGCAGCTGCTGGTGCCCCAGGAGAGGGCTGAGAGGCAGGGGCCCTGGAAGAGGAGGGACCTGCTAACCAGAGGCAAGGGCAGCAGCGAAGACTGCATCAGTCACGGTAAGAAGACAGGAGGAAGGAGAGAGAGAGAGGCGAGCGGCTCACCCTTTCTCCACGAGAGGCCTTATCAAGGTATGAGATAATTAGCATTTTAATTGGATAATTGGGAATTCTAAATTGCCTATCTTGTATTAAACATAACTGAGGACATAACGTGACATTCAATTAACAAATCTTCCCCTTTATTCCTGACATGCTTGATTAGGCTGTGTTTCTGAGTTCCTTGGTATCAGTTATTGGAGAAAAACATATCTCCTTAGTTGTCAATGCTCTAACCGTGGCAGCCTGCTAATAAACTATATAAATATACATCCGGAAGAGATTGTAGAAATTCTTATGCAAGAAATTCTTAGAAAATACACAGAAAAAAAAAAAAAGAAAAGAAACTCAACCCATAATCTTATCACCCAGTGATAACCTCTATCAAATATTTTGTTGAACATCCTTCCGGGCATTTTTAAAAATTGCATAAACAGAGATTTTAAAAAATAACTAGCTATAAACTTTTTCTCGAGTGCCCTTTTTACTGAAATATGACACACATAGAGGAAAGAACCTAAATCCCAAGGCCACCATCCAGTGAGCTGGCATCAACTAAGCATACCAGGTACCCCCACCCTTTCCAGGCAGGCCTTCCTCCTCCTGAGTGCCTGATGACAACTACTTCTTCTTTTTCTTTTTGTAGTACTGTAGATTGAACCCAGGGCCCACCCTGAACAACATTCCCATTCCTTTTAAAATTTATTTTGATACAAGTTCTTGCTAAGTTGTTAAACCGCCCCGGGGTAGCTTCAATTTGTGATTCTCCCTGCCTCAGCCTCCCAGATCTGGGATTACAGACATGAACCACCGTGTCAGCTGAGGAGCAGGACTTCTAATACCATAGATTATTCTGCCTATCTTTGAACTTGCTGTAAATGGGATAAGGCAATATGTTCTCTTTTGTGTTTGGCCTCTTCCACTGCTCGGCATCATGTGTGTGATATCTGTGTGGGTGGCGGGTTCCAGTTGTTGGTTCATTCTAATTGCTGGGTCATTTTCCACTGGGTGAGTTTAACACAGAGTACTCTGCCATTCTTCTATCAGTGAATGGTCAGGCTGTTTGCACATCCCAGCTACTATGAATAATGCGGCTGTGGAAATCTTGCATGATCTTTTGGGGGCACACACGTACTCACACATCTCTGCTGAGCAAACAGCTCTGAGTAGAAATGCAACGCCTTAGGACTTCGTGCGGGCTCAGCTTTAGTAAAGAAAGCCCACGAGTCCTTCCAGGTAGTCATACCCACTGATCCATTGTCTGATAGTCTCCTTTACTTCGCACCTGTGCATGAGGCCCAAACTGGGCTGAGACAGGTGTGCGAGTGCAGACAGCTCTAGCCAGTCCTGGCTGACATCACCGCTAAAGAAAGAACATGTTCCTTGTCAGGAGGCATGGCCTCCTATGTCTATATTGTTTTTATTTTCAGTGCTGTTACTATGTCTAGAACTGTGCAACTTCTTTCCATTGCCACTACTCTCTCTGTGGTGCAGGCCACCACCTGCTCTTGTCAGATTGCTAGTGATGGTAGCCTGGCTGGCCTTCCTGCTTGTCCCCTATAGAGTATGCTCAGCAAAGGGATCCTTTTAGAACTGATGTAAGATCACAGGACTATCCTGCCTACACCCAACCCTGGCTTCTCAGTAGCCCATTTCTCTCTGACTCCCCTATTTTCTCTAGTCTTCTAGTCTACACCTCCTCAATACTCCTGACCAGCCAAACAAGCTCCCATTAGGGCCACTGGATGAGTCCTACTCTCTCTATCCACAGGGTCTGTCCCAGGGATCCATAGCTTGATCCTTCTATTTCAGATCTCTCCCCCAAGGACTCCTTCACAAGGAGATCTGTCCCAAGTCCCAGAACAAAAGGTATCTTGTTCCTGCTTTAACTCTCCCATCCACCCACACATCCATCCATCCATCCACCTGAACTTAGCATCTTTGTATCTCTCTCACTCATCTATCTACATACCCATCTGACCATCCAACCATCCTTGTCTATTTCTGTACCACTCCCCTGCCATGTGACCATCCGTTTATCCATTCCTATCATCTACCGTCTACCTATCCATCTGACCATCCATTCCTGCATTTATGAATGCGTGCCTGTATGCATTTATGAATCTATCCGCCCCTTCTCTGCCTACCCTTATACTGGAGTTTTACCTGTTTTGTTCACTGCCCAGAGCCCAGATTGCTGCTTAGCAAACAGGAGGTTTTCACTATGTTTTTTGCTGAGTGACTGAATAATTTTGAATAAATACAGCTGGGTATACCACAGTCTACAGTTTAGTTAATCAGTTTCATGCTGTCAGATACCTAGGTTGCTTCCACCTCTGTGATATGATGGACATTCATGGCCATATGCTTTTTCACTGCAGTCAGATGAAATTCCTCCAAGTGGAGTTACTGAACATTTACACATTCTCCAGTCTCAAGGCATGGTTTGCAAAATGGACCCCAGAACACTCATATGGATTTGAAGGGTCCTGAATGGTGCACCTCAGGACCTGTCTTCTGAGAGGACTGGGAATCCAACAGGCTAACCACAAAGTATTTCACTAGTTCACGAATGAACTGGCAAGTGTGAACATGCTTATATGCTTATTCCTCATATATATTTCTTTCTGAATGGCCTGTTCATTTTTGAAAAATGTGAATGTTCATCTTTTTCTTATTGATCCTTGAGGGATTTATATATGAAGGATACGCAGCAGTGGTTTGAGCTATCATCTATTTAAAAAGTTTCCCCCTTTGCCCTTTAATTTTCTTTATGGCATTTCTAGACAGATAATTTACATTTTTATTGATCACATGTGTTAATGTTTTTTTATGGCTCCTTCTTTTAGCATCATATTTAAAAAGCCTTTTCCTACCCTGTGATTATATACATTCTATCATCTTTGTGGGTTTTCTATTTCATACTTTGTCAATCACACTGGAGTTGACTGTGATAGAGTCACAAGGTAGAGCATCATTTATTTTTTTGCTAAGTGCCCCTTTTGGAGAGCTGTCTTCTTAAAAAATGAATCCTGCCAGGCACTAGGGAGGCTGATGCAGGAAGATTGCTGAGTTCAAGGTCAGCCTGGGCTCCATAATAAGTTCAAAAGCAGCCTGTGCTACAAAGCGAGACCCTATCCTTGCTTCCCACCCTGACCAAATTCCTTTACACATGAGGTAGCTAGAAGCTCCTCAGTCTGTCTCTTGTACAGGGACTGTCTCCTGCCCTCACTGGGGCTGCCAGGACAAGATCTGCCCTCTCCCCAATAGAGACATGTTTGAACCCTTTTCCAGCACCTTCTTTGCTGATTATCAGAAGGAGGGACACACACCTGGGACAGGGTACCATGACAATGCTTAGGAAGATGACAACATCCAGGAGGAAGAAACTCAAGAGTCCATAGCACATGGCTCGAGTAGAAAATTTTAGGTCTGTTAATAAGAAACCTTTTGGGGACTGAAACCTTGAGCAATAGAGAACATCTTACAAGAGAGAGCCCTAGCTTTGGAAGGCCTTGGCAGAAGAGTGTAAACACAAGTGAATTTTCTGACTTTCCTCTGCCTGATTCTAGGGTCAACATCTGCTCACACTTGACTCACTGGTCATGCCAACTTCAGCAATAATCCCTTTCTCTGTCCTAAAACCTCAAACTCCCCCTTTTATGCTGAACCAGGCTGCTGAAGCAATCACTTAGAGAGGCTCAGAGCACATGACTGGGATGCAAAAAAGGCTCTTTATAGGTTGGGAGATGATCCTAATTTGAAACAATCTAGAAGTTATTTTATTGCCAAGAGACACCTGAATCTACCTTCTGTCCTCCCCAGGAGAAAAGCCAGGGAGACGGGGGCTCTGTGGAGAAGTGACTGGGGGTGAGGAGGAGGGCAGGGGCTTCCTTTAAGCTAAGGTTTCCGAAAGCACAATGAGAATCCAAGAGACATCATTATATGTGCTCTGACAAATGTATTTACTTCATGCATTAAGTATTTATTTTAAAATGCTACCTTGCATTTATATTGGCAAATTGTAATTAGGGTTTCACTCAGAACGAAAGTAAAAAGCTTTCTTTTAAAAATATTTAAACAAAAAAAGAGGAGTCAACTTAAATAAAACTAGTAAGCAGATAACAGCATATGCAGAGTGCAGATTTGGCTGAGACCATGAGAGTGTCATGTGAAAGGCTGATGCTGGGGAATTCTACTCTAGGGTTTCTTTGAGAAAAAGCCTGGGTATGGTTCTGGATGGGAGGACTTTGACTGGGGATCTCCCCAAGTTTCCGTTTGGCAGCTAGGAGGAAGAGTCAAACAGAAGCTAAGTTCTTCCCTGTGTCCAAGCCTGTTCCTCTCCCCAGCTCCGACACCTGGAGACACCAGGTCAATGAGGACCCCATGGACAAAAGGCCCCTCAGCCCTCAGGACCTGGGATGATGAGAGGCGTCAGGGAATGACGCCTCCTTCGGTAAACCCAGCTGCTGAGCGCTTTGGGCAAGCAGGTGTCAAGCTTTTACGAGGGTGCTCTGTTCTAGTAACAAGGGCAGGTTTAGTGTGGGTGCTTCTCTGCAGCCCAGAATCCTGGCAGGAGTCTTGATTACCAATGTTTCTTCGTGCCTTCTCTTCCTCCTTCCCTCTTTTCCACTTTGAGTTTGAGGCTGACCTCAAACTTTCTGTGATCCTCTGGCCTCAGCGTGCTGAGTGCGAGGATTATTGTGTGCTACCACACCTGGTTTCTGCCTGCTTTATTTAACAGCTCCTCACAAGGCTGGGTCATTAGCTGAAGCTGATCAGGGCACTGATGGTCTCTCTTGACTGCATCAAATCCACAGCTGTAAAGCACCACTCATGCCAGGGGGTCCCCCTTCACTTAGAAGGGTCTTTGGAGGCTCTCACACTCCATTTACTTCCTCTAGATGGAGAAACAAAACCTGAGATCCTCCATCAAACAGATGTTCCTGAAATACTGAACCTGCAGGAAACAAGCCTCCTAGTGCAGTCAGTTCAGGAGCCCTAAATCATCCTTTTAAGGGAAGAAAGCATTTTGATTTTTGAATCCCTCGAGCATGTTTGTTTCATTTTGAAAGGGTTTAGCACTACTTTATTTCTAAATATCGAATTCCTTTCTCAGTCTTATAATCTTAAAAACATTTGACAAATATGTCATTTCAGAAATAACTCTCTTGGGAAAAGATTAATGTTTTAGATTAATGCCTTTCTGAAGCACAGTCTTGCCCTCTCCAGGCCAAGCCCTGGCTTTGGGCGATTCCCTGTGGCCCCCTCCTAGACTGCATCCCAGTTACTCTGATCCATCTTCTGGGTCCCATGACCACAGCTTCCCTCCCAGCTGCCCCTGCAGGAGGGGTACGAGAGAAGCAGAAGCTACATCTGCATTCACATAAACTACTCAAGGTGTTGTTAGCACAGGACTGCAGGAGGAAGCCAGGCCACCTCCAGACTGGAGGGACTCGGGAGGAGCTGTGTCCCCGGCAGCCTGAATACCCAGCCTCCTGCCGGAAGCGAGAACGAGTCACCTAGCCAGGAGGATGAGACCACAGTTACTATGAAAAATGCCTGTTTTTTTTTTTTTTTTTCTTTGAAAAGATTCTTCTAGGCATCCAGGAATCACAAAGCCCTCACAGGAGGAAGGTGAAGACCTCTTCCAGCTGGGCCAGGTCTGGCCCGGTCCTGGGAGGGAAGGGCCCCTTCCACCCTTTGTGCACTGCCTCCTCAAATGAGCCTTCTCATCCCCACTTACATCTTGGAGCACTAGTTTAGCCACACTTGGCTGAAGCAGCAACATGAATACGATTATCGCTTTGCAAGTCTTTATCCACTTATGATGATAAATGAGGGTTGTGCTCACGCTGCCCCTACAGTAAGACCAGCTTTGAAAAGAGGAGTCGCTGCCGCCAGGGCTAGGGTGGGGCTGGGGACTTTCCAGTGTATTTGTGGCATATTTGGGGACTCTGTTCCCTAGAGAACCCAGGGCGGGGGGCTCCGCCAGGATTCAGAACAGGGAGGACATGCTCAGGGAGCAGGCGTCCCCTTCCAGGGCTGGGGGCATGAGGACATCCACAGGTGCCTTCACCATGGTCCCTGATCGGGATGCCCACTCTGGGCTCACAGAGGAAGGGAGAGGCGATTGTGAACTAAGTGCTTTGAACCTTTTTCCTGCCAACATTCCAAAAATGCGAAGGGAGCCCTAGAAAATACTCTCAGACAGAGGGATGCCAGAGACCACTCCCATGGATTTAAAAATTTTTAAACTTAAATCTACTTATAAATAGTTAATTAATAAGGTCTAAGTCCTCTGATGACAGGATGATTAAGCTGTTTTTGAAATAATCCATTTTTAATTAAAACCCTCCCTTCCCTTGGTTTCTGGATGTATTCAAAAGGAAGCCTGTGCAGATGTCTTGTTTTTAAATACACATTATACACAGCCAATAATTAGAAAAAGTCATGCTTTTAATTATATTTTAATTATTCTTTGCTCATTGATGCAAAGTTAAATATTCTTGCTTTATGGTACTAACATAGCTCACTGAAGCCAGGAGACGACAGGATTTCTTCCATATAGCAGTAACGCTCACAAGAGTCTACTCTTCTTTCCAGCAGACAGGAAGCGCTCTCCCGACCCCTGGCCCCAAAGGCATCTGGCTCCAGCAGAAGCCATGGCGATGCGATGGGGGTCTGGGGCCCTCCAGCCTGGCCACAAGGCAGGGAAGTCCCTAGACTTCTCAACTACGGGCCTGTATACTCTCCACAGCATCTCACCAAACTGACCCACACAAGCCACCAAATCCCCCTTCCAAATTCAGAAAACTCACAAAATGCCAAGGAAGAGGGAGTCACAGCCATGTAAACCATGTTTTCCCATCTGCTCTGCTGGGCACTGTGAGGACCCCGGGCACCCACACTCCTGTCCAACGTTCCCTGAACTCTCCCTTCCAGCCACTACCCAGCACCCCTCCGGGACCTGTCCCCAGAATTAGCACGCCACTCCTGACTGCTCCCTTTTCTCATCCTCTCCTGGCCTTTAGCCAGGTCCCTTCTTGGCCCACAGCCCATCTAGGAGGTGACGGATGGAGGGGTCTCAACAGATTCTCAACTAACTGGAATTGCCAAGGATCTTGGGAGCTGGGAGGAAGGCGCCTCACCTCCTGTTCATCTGTGATATCACCATCCAGCACCCAGCCACCCACCAGGCCTGATGACCCTCTCCAGGAACCTCCCTGGGCTCCCTCAGGTGACCGCCCGCTCCTGACACCACCCAAAGTCCTTCATAAGTGAGCTGCGCCCTAACTCCTATCCACAGAGCTTTTACCCTGCATGTAGCTGACCACAGCACTGTCTGTTTTCCCTACAGGCTTGAAGTGAATTCCTAGAGGCAGGCCCAAGCGTCAACCCACACCCAAGGCTGGGCACAGAGATGGGCACGCAGTAGGAGCTCAGTAAACATCAGATGGAAGGGTAACCGACAGCAGGAAGAACAGGTTGAACACACAAAATGATCAAAACAACGTTCATTCCCAGCACTTAGGAGGCTGAGGCAGGAATTTGAGGCCAGCCTGGGTTATATAGTGGGTTCAAGACCACCCTGAACTACACAGTGAGACCTTGTTTCAAAACAAAACAAAACAAAACAAAACAAAACAAAACAAAACAAAACAAAACAAAACAAAACAAAACGAAACATTCACATGCATTATGGCTCTGCCCAGGAGCACTGAGATCTGGCTGAAGCTTCCCAGCCCATTTCCTTTTTCTGGGCACATTTCTGAGCTGCTGAGGTTAGGCTGGGACTGTGTGACTATTTTCCGCCAATACGAATAGGAGGGGAAGTGATGATGTGCTGTTCCAGCACATGTGACTTCTAAGAATGGGTGTCAGTTCTCTATGTTTTCTCTCTTGCTTCTTGATAGGGCAGAGGTGGGCAAGAAGCCACCCTGAGTAATGCTGGAGCCACAGGCCAGCCCCAAGCTGCAAATGAGCATGAAATAAACCTCACTGTCTTAAGTACCTGAGAATTCAGTCTTTATTGTTACTTCAGCAGAAGCTGTCCTATGCTAATACATGTCCTGAAATTTAGAATATGCCAAATTTTAAATCAGTAGGTTAAAGACATTATTCCACAGACAGTGGGTAAACCAGTAATTTTTTAGGGTAATAATTTTAGAGGCAGAAAAATCAGATTCCATGCTTACACATTCCCCCTCCCCATGATACTATTCAGGTTTTGTTGGAAACCTATGAGAAACTTAAAGAGCAATAGAGCTGCCTCCTCACAGGGTCACTGACAGGGAAAAAAACCGTACCTTTTCCTTTGTCAGCTGGTCCCAACATGAACGCCTCAAAATGTGCATCCAGGAGGCTGGAATAGCCGCTTAACACCATTCTCTCAAAAACATAAAGATATCTCACCCCTCTTCCATTTTGTACCAGTGCAAGAACCCAGATTAAGAATCAAACAAAAGCTGGGCGTGGTGGCACATGGCTGTAATCCCAGCACTCAGGAGACTGAGGCAGGACTGTTGCAAGCTCGAGTGAGTCTAAGGCCCCTTAAACTGCATAGTGAGACCCTGTCTCAAAAAGACAAAAAAAAAAAAAAAGAAAAGAAAAATCAAAGTTTGATATCAGCAAGGATCCTAAAGTAGCCTGCAGCAAGTGGCATTTATTTGGCTAGGTCCTATGGTTGTAGGTAAGATATGGTGACCAAGTATTGAACCAGCCCCAAAAATGTAAGAATAAAAGGAGGATACATAGGTGGAAGACATTGACTGAAAAGAGAGTTCTCTGCTCTGGTCATACAAAGAGTGGATATGGGAATTTACCTGATTATTTATTTATTTATTTATTGGAGACAGGGTCTTGCTCTGTGGCTCAGGCTGGCTTTGAACTCACTATATAGCCTGGTCTGGCCTCGAACTCACGGCAATTCTCCTGCTTCAGGTTCCCAAGTGCTGGGATTACAGGCATGTGCCACCATGCCTGGCAACCTGAATTAGTATCTCAGCTATTTCTGGGATCAAGATACCATGCAGGACCTGGGGATACAGCTGGCAAGTGAGAGATTCTCCAGCCTTCTGTGGGCAAAGGAGAATTTTTTCTCTTATTTATCTGGCCTATTGTTGAAGACTTGTGCTTATGTGTTATTCTTAAACACATTTTTAGACAAGGAGTCAAACACTAAAAAACAAAACAAAACCCAAAAATAAGCCAAAAACAAAAAAAGTGGATGCATGGATATAGTATATTATACATACCACACCAGTTTTTGAAATATTTCATAGTTGTACAGAAAACATTTTTGTATAAAATTGTAAAAACAGAGGAAAACATAGTTGTATTGAGGTGGCACACATGGCAATAATACAAAAACATAAACAATACAGGAAAGGGTCAACTTGACTACTTACATTTATTTAAAATTTCTATTTAGTACACTAAAAATATTTTCAACATATAGAACAATAACATGAAAAGCCCTAATACAAAAGTATTTTTGTAGATCAATAAGTCAAATTCAAATGTCCCCATTGTACTTGCCTTTTTTTTAGCTTTTTAATTTTTTTGTGCTGAGGACCAAACCCAGGGCTTCTAGCCTGCTAGATAAGCATTCTACTGCTGAGCTAGATTCCCAGCCCCATGTCCCCATTGTAAATGGGGCAAAGGATGGACAAGCTACAAAGACAAATGCCTAAGAAAAGGCAATGAAAGAAGTTTAACTTCACCGGTTATCAAAGAAGCACCAGTATAGATGTGGCAGTATTTTGCCCTTACCAGACTGGTAAAGATGGGTCATCACAGAAATAACACCATGAACCGGAGGCACTAAAGGACACACATGCAGTCATGGGGTGTCCAGAGCAGTGACTGGGAATGTGGCTTCTGGAAAGAGGTCACCTGGCTCCTCCATAACCCATCTCTCTGTGGGTGAGTTCCTCAAAGCGCTCCTGGCCTGCAGCCTACGAAGCAGAGAGGATGCTATGTGCCCCTCACTGAATCCACTGAGAAAATCCCCAGGAAGCACATTCACCCCAGCCACAGCTGTAAGTGGGGAGCTCTTCTGGAAGGCAGTTTAACCTTGTGCTTCAAAATTTTCTCCAGCAACTCCACTTGCAGAAATTTACCCCAAAGCAATGATCAGTTAGACATTCCCCAAGAGATGGCTAGATAAGGCTGATGGCGCCAGTCACATTGGGAAGTCGAGGGTCCCCTGGCTGTCTGGACGAAGGACGAGGTAAGTGGATCGAGGCAGAGCCCCACAGCACGCCCCAGTTCACTGACAGAAAAGGTTTCTACTGCATGCGGGTGGAACAAACTCCACCCGGTATGACCCAGCACTTCAAAGTCTGTCTCTCTGTGCCCTGGGGGAGTTCTGGAGCCTACTGGCCAAAGCCACAGGGATGAGTGGGCCTCTGTATCACAGGGTTTTTTCATATCTTATTTATAATGTTCTGTACAAACTGAATGCCCTACTGCTGTAACTATTACCTTTTTTTTTCCACCAGGGTGAAGCTATTTTCATTTTGAAAATATTTTTTAAAAGAAATGAAAGCTACCTGTCAAAGACCAACCAGCTCTACCCCACCCAGCAGAGACTCAAGAATGCAGATGCCCTGTCCTGCCCAGCACACAGCTCAGGCTCCTGGGACACAGCCGAGGCCCAAGACGACTCCAAAAAACTGCCACAAGGGGTCACAAGTGCACACTGTCTGACTCCCGCCTGGAGCACCCTGAAAAACCATCAGCCTTCAGCCTGCCTGTGGGGACCACAATTGGGTGTATTTTCTACATTACTGTGTGGGCAAATTTAAAAAAATAAGCAACATCAGCTCAACTCCTTTCTAACTCCAGATCAAGAATCCCCAGGGTGGAGTCAGATCACCCCAACTAGGAATGCCTTCCATCCTCATGGAGGCCAGGGCTGGGGTCCTGTCATCATTTTAGGATTCTGCAGGGAATTTCCTTGAGAAAGGGAATATAAAACACAGCAAGCTTTCCCCTTCTGATTTGGTCATGACAAGACATTTAAAATTCATGAATTCAATGTTTCTTTAATCATTTCTCACTTTGCATCACTACGTTTTGCCACCCAGGCCCAGATCCTTCCCAGAAGGCACAGCACCTCAGAGCCCCTCCTCCCAGCCTCTCTTCACACCCCTCTGGTAGCACCGCTGCCTGAAGACAGGTGCTCAGACTAGGGGTGGCGTCGCTCTTCTGGCTCCTGGTCTCTTGATCACAACTGGAGGGTTAAACCCAAAGTGGCTCTCACCAGTCTAGGGATCATGGGAGCTGCTTAAAGCCTCAGGCCCCAGGGAAGTACAGGCTCTTGAAAGAGGAGGCCCAACCCTTCCTCCATCCACAGTTCCTACATCTCCTCCATTGTACCAGTAGATGCAGAAACAAATTAGGCAAGGCTCTTTGATGTGTGGTTTGGAAAATCCAAGCCACAAGAATGTCTGCTCAGTGCAGCTTTCAAAGCCCACTTATCTTTCTTCTCTAGAAATTAGGTTCTTTGAAAAACCTCTGTCTGCAAAGGAGGTATCCCTGGTGCAGTTTGAGCTGGAGAGGTGGGACTGGTTGGAACCTGGTTCCTCTGGCTGCACCCTGGGCCCACTCACCTACACCACAAGAGCCCACCCCTAGGGAAAGAGTGACAGCTCAGGGTCCCTCTACAGAGCAGGAAGCTGGTCGGGACAGGCAGAACTGTAGCTCACCAAGGCTCAATTAAACAGCACAAGTGCCTCTGGTGCTGTCACTGGGGAAACCCCACGTGATCTACCTCCCCTGGGAGCAGCAGGAAGCTTCTCTGTCCAGTGGCAGACTCTGCCACTCTGAGGAAATGAGCCTGCCACTGCCAATGGATGCAGCAGGAATGGACAAATCACTCAGGAAGTATAAAATATCATATTTGCCAAATCCTCCGGGACAGAAAACTGAGATTCAGGAAACAGCTGAGATCTGAACAGATTTCCAGTCATAGCTTCTAAATCCCCCAATTAAATGCACAGTTGCATGGCACAGGTAGGAACACTGGAGCTCCCGGGCTCTGGGTAGGTATGGCCGGGAGTTGGTGGCTGTGACATGGCCCAAATCTCACACACAGGTCTTTCAGAGCACTTCCAGATGTCTCAGCTGTAGCAGCTTGCAGGTGTGGCTGACCTATAGTGACAGGGCCCCTCTCTTACCTTAATTTCCTGGGTTAAAGCTTTTTAAGGAAACTGTTTTTACCCTACCAGGCCTGGGACAAGCTGGTAAACCCCACGGCCCAGAAGCTACACAAATGCTTGCATGTTACCCT
Source organism: Dasyprocta punctata (assembly GCA_004363535.1). Classification (NCBI taxonomy): domain Eukaryota; kingdom Metazoa; phylum Chordata; class Mammalia; order Rodentia; family Dasyproctidae; genus Dasyprocta; species Dasyprocta punctata. The sequence goes on from RJWM01004862.1 coordinate 46,667, forward strand.
GAACCAATTCCGAGTTGTGCAGACAGGGGTGTCCTCCTTGGCCTTCACCTCCAGCACAGAATGTGCTCGGCAATGCCTCAGCGTGTCAGCCTCCAGGGATACCCCACTAGGCGAGGATGAGGTTTCTTTATGAAACCTAGCCCAGGTGCTGGATCCTGCTTCTTGCAGTGTGAGCAGGTGTTTCATTCTTAAACCTAGACCCAAGCTCTGCCCACCCTCAGAGGGGGCATTCCCACTCCACAAGCACACAGGACACAGCAAAGCCCTTGAGATGCTCTCAGAATAATGATGCCTACTTTGTACCTCCAGGGGCCTTAACTAATTTATAAGGCAATTTTAATAATAACTATATATTAATTTTACATCCCCCCTTTACCTATTCCAGTCACTATGAATGGTTAGGAATTGGGTAATATATTATAATAGGCTTCTGGGGACTTTTTATTAAGTAATGCCCCATATTTAAAAACCTGCTTGTCAAATGAGAAACATTAAGAAGCTCTGTCCCCTTTATAATTGCTTCTAATAGACTCAATATTCAGGCCATGGCCTAACAGACAGCCCAGGCAGTACTTCCTAAATTGCATTTAACTTTACATTTTTTTTCCGTCATCGGCCAACAGGATAATTCAGAAAGCACACAAATGGTCATTTCACCGTGTCAGCTCTAGCTCCTGAGATGCCTGTGAATTTGGAAGTTATGAGGACAACTCAGGATGGGAGGTGTCAGTCTTTCTATCTAGACTGTCAGCGCCATGCCTGCCTTGCTTTGTCAGACTCTTTTCAAACCTATTTATTGAAATGTAACATACATCCAGCAAAGCCCACGCCCCTCAGGTGTCCAGATCGAGGCAATTTTGCAAACGTACCCTTTAGATCATTCCCCATCTCAGAACATTCCTTGCCTCCTGGCAGGCTCCACCGCTGCCTCCTCCCCCAGCCCTCTGCTCCTCATTCATCAGGGTTTTGCCTGCTTGAGAACTTCATGGGGTGACACATTCGAGTCTAGCTTCTTTCATTTGACTTTACCCTGTGAGAGCCGACTCTTGGCCAATGTTCTTGTGCATAGCAATAATGTGTTTGCTTTCAGGGTGCTCATTATGTGAACTCATCATGATCTCCCCACCCACCGCTGACAGGCCTGAGTCGTTTCACCCAACTGCTATGTCCTCAGTGAGATGGCGAAGACATCCGCGGTGGGATGCTGAGGTATGGGATGCTTGGCTTTGGCCAATGCTGCCAACTGTTTTGCAGTGATGGGTCCAGCACCTCTGTTTTCTTTTGTTTTTCTCCCTGGTAGGGAAGAAGCCTTTGAACCTATCACTGTGTGAATCCAGAGGTCTGAACCTGAGTGGGTGGTGTCGGGGCCAAGGGGCTGCCGCTGCCATCTCCACCAGAAATGGGATAATGGTGCATTAGGCCTTCCCTTAGCTTCAGGGTGGGAAAAGCAGAGATTTCTCTACAAGTGCAGACTTCACAGAAATGGAAACTTGATTAGAGTTGCAAGAATAAAAATCCATTCAACTGGGAGCCAAAGCAGGCACCAGGGTGTGTTGGCAAGTGGCTGGGAAAGGCTGTGACCATGAATTGGTCACTGGGCCTGGGGAAAGGGCCAGAAAGAAGTCAACTGGAGTAGCAGGAAACCCAGCAAGGCAGGCACAAGGCCCAGCCCTCCTCAGGCCTGGGCCCTCCCTGCGCTGTGGGCGAGGGTTAACCACCACTGAACAGTTGCAAACATCTGAGGACAGCCTGGATAGAAAGAAATGAGGAAGACACTGCTTCTGCCGGGATGCAGCCACAAGAAACAGGTCCAGCCCCAAGGACTTGGGAAGATGAAAGGGCCACTCCGGAACAGGATGAGCCAAGTGAAGCGGCTGGGGTGACCTTCCCTGATCCAGCCAACATTTCCAGGCAGAGGAGAGAAAAGGAGCAGCCACCCAAGGCTGCTGGAAAACCATCGTGCCGGGGAATCCTTTGTTTTCATTTCCCAACTCCGTGGCCCCTGGGCTGTGCCAGCATCTGATCCCAACTCAAAAACCACAGAGGACCCTGGGCGAGTCTGACACAGAGAAGCCTCAGCTGTGACAGCCTGGGGGCTTGGAAAATCGAGGCCCCAGAAGCTGGTTTTAGCAGCTTATGAATAATAAATGTAATTAGCATAATGGAAAACAGAATGTGGAGGCCAGGGGCCCCAGGGCGAGTGTCTCAGCAGGTTTCCCTGCTTGTCACTTCCTCTGTTTGGGTCCCTCAGAATGGACAGATGGTCTGGAGGTGAGGGGGCACCAAACTCTTATCCTGGCCACAACCCAGAACAAAGAATAACTGAAGTCTAGGTCTGCCCAGGGGACAACCCCTTCTTCCTGAGAACTGATTGCTTTCCTCAGTCTTAGGCAGGGCTTGTCTGGTGCCTCTCTGGTCTCGGTTGTGTCACCTGTGAAGTGGGAATGATTCTACTGTGGCTGTTGTCACACATGAGCTGTTTGAGTGCCAGCTGTTGCTTGCATCACCCTCAGTTCTCACTCACTACAGCATCTTAGGGGTAAGAATCTTCAAGGGCTCCAGGCAGATGGCTTCCCTGAGCACCTATGTCCAGCACATCTCCAACCACGTTCCCGTGCTGTCACCTGCTAGGTCATGGAAACCAGTCCCCAGGACACTCATGCTGATCTGAGGCTGACTTGACTGCTGTTGTCCCCTCCTTCTGGGTGCCCAGCACTGAACGCTCCCGCTAAAAATGCTGAAGGAAGGTAGTACAGATTTGGAGAAGGAAGGCCACCTCCAGGAAGCAATAAGGAGAACAAAAGGCAGGTGTGGGCTGGGGGACGACAGGATGGGCTGGAGCTCAAACCAGCCCAGGGCTCCCTCGGACTTCTCTGTGTAGTCTTGGTCTTTCTTCTGTTGCTACCACAAAATGCCTGAGGCTGCACAACTTAGAGAGAAGAGGTTTACTGACCTCATTTCTGGCCAAGAGCATGGAAGTTGCACCCATGGGGTCTCAGGCTGCATCAGTGCCTGATGGTGATATCACAAGGTGGGAGCACATTTGAGAGTGGTAAGGGGCAAGGACAAAGGGCAAAGGGAGATGCCAGTCACACTCTGTAACAATCCCTCTAGCAGTAACTACTCACACTCCGGAGAAAAGCATTAATCCCTCTTAAATGCCCCAATGCCTGTCGACACCATCACACTGGGCACTAAGCCTCAACTTGAGTTTTGCAGGGAGAAACTGAAACATAGCAGCACCGCCTCCTGCTTGGGTTCAGGGTGATGGCTTTGGCCATGAGGAGGAGGGCAGATGAGAGAAGGAAGGGGAAGACTGTGAAGAAGTGAAGAGGGAGAAGGAAAAGGAGAGTGGAGGGGAGGAAGGAGAGGAAGAAGAAGGGCAGAGAGAGAAGAGGAGGGGAAAGAGGGAGCAAGGGGGACAACTGTGAAGAGGGATGAGGAGGAGGAGAAAGGGAGAGGTGGGGGCTCCACAGGCTGCCAATCCCACAGCCCTAGGTACCTCACTGGGAGGCCAGCACAAGCCTACCTCAGGGTGCTCCTGCCTGGCCCAGGGACCCCCTCCCCACAGTGGCACAGCTGTGGACCATTGGCAGAGTACCCACCAGGCAGGTCTCACCCAAGAGGCTCCCCACTCTCCCCAAGGAGGACACAGGGCTTGTCAGAGAGGATGAGTGAGGTGCTAACGGAGGTTCTCACATCACAAATTGCACCTTTATGGGGAAATCAATGTTACTGCCGCCTCCATCTTCCCACCCTTGTCGCTTGTCCACAGCAATCACTCCACAGCAACCACCAGGGCCTGGCTGGGGCTGCCAGGGTGGGGGACCTGGAAAGGATCTGATGGAGACAGATGTCACACCCCACTCTGCATGTGCTCTGGAGCCCCTGCAGCACAGTCACCAGGTCCATGGACAATGCTATCACACACCTACTCTGTGCCACCTGCACAGCGCTGACGGCAGAATGCGTAGGGCAGACCCAGGGCCCTGGGCCTTCCCTGCATAACCGTGAGAGCACTGAGCATACAAGGCAGAAGCCAGAGGCCAGGAGAGCACAGCCTTGAACGGAGCTTGAGAGAAACCTTCGTGGAGAAGGTGGAGTCTTTGACTGAGTGCAAAGCAGGTAGGAAATCCAGAGGTCAAGGGAAGCCCCTCTGTGAGGGGGGAATAGTACCGGGCTGAGCTGGGTCCCTCTAAGAACAGGGCTGGGATCCTGGGGCAGGAAAGTGCCTGCAGGCCACCAGGCTCCAACCATCTGAAAGGCAGTATCTGCTGATCCCGGCACAGGACTCTGAATATCACTGTCTCACAAGAGTGGAGTTCTTCCTTTTAAGATTCTTTTAAATGATAGCTTGTTTAACTGCCAACATCAATTGGCCAGCAATTCTGTGAACAAATGGTCCTCTGCTTGTCTAGAGTCCAGCCACTTTTATTTGTCCCCAAGTATTTGGCAGCAACCAGTTACATCAATAAAGAAACGTCAAATTTTAACAGCCACATGAGATGCAAAAGCCTCAGATGGATTTTCCATGGGCAAACAGGGCTCCTGGAAGAGCTGTTATTAACAGCCCTGGGAGACACACGGGCAGGCCTGGGAGACAGCGCTCTGGATTTAGACTGGATTAAGGAGACACTGCAGGCACCAGACCTCTAAGCGTCATAAATTACGCTAAAATTTTAGATTGTGGGTGAACCTTCTGCTGTCATAATCATTTAGGTCACGATGTGTTTGATGTTTTATAGCAAAATGACAAATATCTTTCTCAACGGCTAAGTGCATAGAGCCCATCGGAATAAATCCAAGCAAATTGCCTGCTACAGGTAAGCTAATGGGGACGTGGGGGGAGAATCTTCAGGCGGGTGGTGGCGTCACAAATATCTCAGAGAGTGATTTCTGAAGGCACATGGTACATGCAGTCTGGGGTCTGTTTTCTCATTCTTGCCACTTCCCATCATGTAATCTCATTGTTGGAGGAGGTGGGGTTCAAAGCCCTTGATCACATTTGGGGTCTGATATCCAGGCTGTGCTTAACAATAGCCAAGTCACGCAGCGCCAAAGAAAGGGGAAGAAAAAGAGAATGCAGGAAGAATAATGTATGAAGTATCTTAACTGTGAAATATGAGACAGTGAATTAAAGCAATGGGTGATTCTCCCGGACAGCTCGAAATAACCCTCCAAATCCTGTCGGCGGGCCCACTGCCCAGGTGCAAGCCCCAAGGATGTCACCAACACACTGGGGGTGTGCCCAGGAACCAGGGAGGTATAAGTCCATGGGGCTGGCACTGAGTGAAGGAACCTGTCTGCTTTCTGTGTCCTGGAGAGCTGTCATACCAGCATGCCCCTGCTGTCCCCTCTTCAGTAGGAGAAAACTTATTTACCGTATGATCCTGTCCAGCGCCCCCCAACATAATGGGGTGCTTCTTCTCCTGGGCCAGACCCACCTAACTCTGTGGTTGCTGGAAAATGGAGGCTGCAGGACAGCAAGGGAACAGGCAAGTCAAATGGTATGGTTTCCAGGGCCCTTTGCCCTGTATATAAGGGAAGACCTGTGCCGGGGCCCACTATGGCCCCAACCTGGCCTGAGGGTGAGCTCTTGCACTGTCCAGTTGGCCAGGCCCAGGACAGGAGTGGCTCCTGGGTGTTGGCGGTGGGGACAGCAGGGTTCTACTATCGGCCCAGGAACAACTGTTCTGGAGGAGACTGTTCTTCCCATGTCCCTGGCCCTCCTCGGAGCAGAAGCACGGCACCTCAGAACAACATATGATGGTGCGAGGGCGAGGAGTGGTCACTCCCAGCGCTCCCACAGAAATATCAGAAGCAACTGGAATGCTTTTGAGTAAGAGAACGACCTGGATGCAAACAGGCTGGCGGTATGGGTGTCCTCCCAGGCTGGGCAGAAGTGGCTGTTCCTGGACTGCAGACCAGGTCCCAGGAGCTGCCTGAGGCCAGACAGCCCCTGTTATGGATTAAGAACTGGCGGTTAACTTAACACCAGCTGAATTAAATCAGCATAGTGCTGAGTGTAGATGGCCCACCTGAGGAAAGTTGCCAGCATAAATAGAGACATGGAGAAGAGCGAGGCATCGTGGGTTCTCCTAAGTGTTGCTGTTTCAAGCCGTTGGTTCTTCTGGAGGAGCTGGTGATGCTGGCTTCCCCGATATAGATTCGGAAATTATCATTGGAGGAGCTCGGGACCTTGTCGCTGACGGTGACTGCAGTTCACTTTGGGGGAGCTCTGCTCCTTACATTGAGCATTGTTTCCTGGCTTCAGAGGGGAAGACGTGTGCTGTTTAATCTCCAGGAGAAGTTTGTCATGCTGGCTTGCTGGAATACTTGACTGTTGTCATCGTCAGAGGAGCTCAGGACCTCATTGTTGTTGAGGATGGCTGTGGTACTTCTCAGGGTAGCCCTGGTCTTTATTTTGAGCATGGCTTTTTGGTTCCAGTATAGAATCCTCAACCTACTGGCACAGCTCCTCCACCCCACTGGCACAGACTTTCTTGCTTTCACCACTGACCTTGGGCCTTCCCAGTGCAGATCCGTAGAACAGACTGGCATGGGTCCTTGTCATGGGCTCTACCCTCCAGTTGGACTCGTGGGAGGCACTGTCATGGGCTCCAGGTTTTCAGCTGGACTCATGCAGGACATTGCTGTGGGATCCAGGCCCTTGGCTGAATATTCTGGGTCTTTAGTGTTGTGGACAGATTTCCTGTGCTTTCTTGTATTTAACTCCAGGTGACCATTATAAAATAATATTATAAATTCTGTGTCCTGTATGTAATTGTTCTCCTTGTAACTCCTGACTACAACAGCCCCTTTACCCCATAAGTTTCTGCTGGGAGGGATGTGTGACGTGGCTGGGGCTGGCATGACTTAGGCACATCTCACATGCACCCAGAGCCCTGAGATCACAAGCAGAACCAGGGTTCTGTACCTTCCAGCCCTCCTCCCCTAGGGCTCCTGGCTATAAGTGAATGGGTGCAAAGGCCTCCCCACACTATGCATGCAGGCAGAAGATGCCAGTGGCCTGGCCTCATGTGGGGTCTGCATGAGGTCACCACTGAGCCTCCTCAGTGGCCTAGTCAGCTGGGGACCTGGCCATTTGTTTTAGCTTCTTGAGGGCTCTCAGCAAAGGAGACTCTGGGTGAAAAAACTCAGCCCAGTGATGACCACCACTGATAGTTCAAGTGTCCATGGGTCACCCAGCCCAGCACTGTGCTGGTCAGGCTGTCCCTATCTCATGAAGGACTATCAGCCTGCCTGTAATTAAAACAGATCACAACCTCCAAGATGCTGCCACCTTGGGCCTTGAGTAATGCCTTTCATAAACTCCCTGGAGCAAATGCCAAACTTCACAAGACATAGATCCAAGGAATGCTCTTAAATAATGATTTCATACTGGCTTTTCCTCAAACATAGCAATGGGCCATTTATCACATTTCTAAGTGATATCCAGTAGGATATGCTGCAGGATGGAGACACCAATTGGAAATGAACCTTTCCTCCAGGAACAAGTGGCTCAGACACCTCTCTCCCAGTCTTCCTTACCTCACTTAGCAGCACCTCGGAATCCCTGGTGCCTCTTAGATTCTCTCCTCACACGACCCTCCCTGCACTGACAGTCAGTGCTGCTGGCTCCACCCTCAGAGACGCTCACCACTGCAGAGGCTCCTCAGTGGTTCCCTGTTTTACCTGCCTTCTAGATCTCATCGTCCCCCTCTGCCCTATCCTCGTCTCATTACAACTGGGAATTTCTTGCTGATCCTCTTCTGACAGCCCAGGGCTCCCTTAGGATCCCACCTGACTTCTACAAGAGGCCTGTGACATCACGTCTATATTCTGGATCTGAAGTGTCCCCCATAGCCTGTGTGGTAAAGGTTTGGTCCCCAAGGCCGTGCGATTGGAAAGTGGTGGAATTTTTAGGAGGTGGGGCCTAGTAGGAGAACTTCTAGTCACTGGGGTTGCACTCTCAAAGGCAACAATGGGACCTCAGTATCTTTCTGCCTTTTGCTTCCCAGCCACGAGGAGAATGGGTTTACTCAGCCACATGCTCCTGCCGTGTTGTGTCATCACATCACAGGCCCAAGGCAGCAGGATGAGTGGATTACGGACTAGAACATTTAAAACCATAAGCCAAAAAATAAGTTTTCTTTTTATTTCAGGTATTTGTAATAGCGACAAAAGGCTACCAAAACCACTCTATTCCAGCTGCAAATAACTCTCAATACTCCCCTTGTTATTGTCCCCATATCTATTTTTCTACTGTATTTGTCACCATTGTCTACACTACATACTTCACTTATTTGGTTTCCTCCCATCTAGAGCTTTACAGACAGGTCTTCCTCTGCTTTGTCTCCCCAGCTCCTAGAAGAGAGTTTGGCATCTGTCATTACTCAGTAAATGTCTATGACCCACCAAACCGGCATGGGGAGGTGGGAAGGTGATGGGCTGGCTGAGAGGCCCACAGAAGTCTGACTGCCTAGCACAGTGGTGGGTGGTGGACACTCAGCTGGGCTGAAGCAGGCTGAATGTCCAGAGGCTTCTGCTGTAATTGAGAGAAACTTCAAATGGTCAAATCAGCGCGCTCTGAAATGGATGGTTTAGCAAAATAAAATCCTAGATGGTTTTGGCTACCCCTGGGATACATGGAAAGGATGCTGGACATGGCAGCCTTGAAGGGATGGTGAAGCAGGTTTTTGCTGCTCCTGTCAAGCCCAGTCAGACCAGCCCTGGCTGTGGGACCCTCTGAGATGGCATCTTTAGAAACACGCCCTGGTATCTAACATCCTTCTGGTGAGGTTGGCCTTTGTCTGGCCCCAGGACCACCTGGGAATGATTGCCACATCTGCCTCATTGCAACACCAATACATGCCCTTTATCTGCAAGCCCAGCTGTGGGGAGTGATTCCTCAATAACCACCAGGCCAATGGCGACCACATCCCCAGGAAGCCTGGTGCCGGAGGAGGGCACTGGTCCAGGAGGCTGCCACCTTGCTCTGATGCTGTCCAGCCGGGCCAAGTGCCCCAAGATCTGGGTGAGGAGCTGCAGATACTCAGTCTCCAGCCCTGCTTCTCCTGCTCACTCCGGAACATTTACTGAGCATTTTATGTGTGCCAGCCCATCCTAGGCACTGCAGCATGGTGTTTTCTCTCTGCTCAGTCTATGGCTTGGAACTTGCTGGAACTTGAGGCATCCCTACTGGTGACCTCTGCCCATTGCCTACTGCCCACCCCATGCCCTACCCCCACTTCTTGGTTTATGCCTTTGCTCTGGGCCTGTTGTCCTGAAGGGCTACAGGGACAGCAAGGTTGGCTCCCTGGCTTCCTGGCCATGTGTGGCCTTGACCAAGTGCGTGCGTGCGTGTGTGCGTGCGTGCGTGTGTGTGTGTGGTGGTGGTGGTGGGGTAGTTGGGCCTCCTGCCTCTTGTCAGGCAGTTTCTTCCTACTTTATAAGACAGAACCTTCTTCCTTACTGAGAGCTGGCCAGATTCTCCTGATTCTGGCATGAGGGTGTGTGTCACAGTAATTTACAGTGTATCAGCTGTTTGCCCTTTTATAGGTGTATTTAAAGCAAGAACTCCTCTAAAGATAACTATGCCTTCCTGATAACCTGCAAGTCAAGCAAAGTGGGATGCAGCTTCTGGGGCCAATGCTCGGAGTTCAAATCCTCCCCCGCCCCCTACCCCAGCCAGCATCATATTGGACAAGTTACTAACAAAATAACAAAGTTACTAAGAAGTAATGACCCACCCCCACACACATAAACCAAGGTCTTTGAAAAATGCCAGGCAAGTGTTCTACCACTGAGCTGTACTCTCAGCCCCTTTTATTTTATTTTTAGTCAGGGTCTCACTAAGTTACACAGGCTGGCCTTGAACATATCGTCCTCCTGCCTCAGCCTCCCAAGCAGCTGGGCTCATAGATGTGCACCATCATGTTCTGGTTGGTTTTTTTTTTTTTTTTTGTGGCACCGGGGATCGAACTCACAACCTCGCACCTGCCAGGGCAGGCGCTTAAGCCGCTGAGCCAAACTCCCGGCCCTAGTTTTTTAAGGCAGGGTCGCACTATGCAGCTCAGGCCAGCCTTGCGCTCGCGTTGTAGCCCAGGCTGGCCTCGAACTCACAACGCTCCTCCTACCTCAGCCTCCCGAGTGCTGGGATTAAAGGCGTGCGCCACCACGCCCCGCTGGTTGGTTTTTTTGAGATAGGGTCTTGCTATGTATTCCAGGCTGGCATGAAACTTGGGGGGATCCTCCTGGGTCAGCCTCCAGAGTGTTGGGATTACAGGTGTGTGCTACCACAGCCATTCCCAGGCTCTTAACAAAGTTATTTAACAAGTAACAGAGTTACCTGCCTTTTTGTCCCTCACCTTCTTCACTCATAAAATCAGCTTAATGATGATCCCTGGACTCAGAGGGATGTTTTCAGGATTAAATGGATCAGATCCTGCACTCAATTACAGACATGCAAAGGACCCAGGACAAACGCTGGCACGTGGCAGGTGCTCGGGCAATGCCCTCCGGGGCTGCCCACAGCTCCTGCCACAAGAACTATGCTCCATGGGGGCAGAGCCTTTCCATCACTGCTGCATTCTGGGGTGCAGAACAGCGCCCACATGCAAGCAAGTGTTTCATGCATGTTTGCCGAATAAACGGGCTGAAAGAGGAATGGTTGGAGAATCAGGAGGGCAGGGTGAGGGGCGTGCACGCTGGGTGTGAGGAGCACACATGTGCTCAGTCTCCTATGCTCGCTCGCTCTCTCCAGCCAGGACAGGACACACAGCCAGGCCCTTTTGCGAGGAGGAGGAGGATGCCACTGAAGGTGCAGCCCTGGGTCCTGGTGATCTTTTCCCTCTGCAAACTCTTGAGCCTCACAGAAACAAGCCCAAGGCACAGCCTCTGTGATTTCAGCAGGAAATTCAGTGACCAGTGAAGAAGGAAGCGGAAGACAGAGGTCTGCACACTGAGCACTCAGCACCCTGCTGCTGCCTGGGCCAGCCTCCCTGGCAGGGACGGGCTGAGGTCTCCAGGCAAGACTCTGTCTACACAGCTTTGTCCGACACTACCAGCAGTCAGGACTCATCGCTGTTTCTCCTCTTCCCTCAGCCCTAACGTCCACTCCATCCTCCTCTCCGCTCCACCCCTTAGACTGACCCCCTACCCATGCTTCTTCTCACATCCTTGCTGGGCAGCCTGGCCCAGGCACAGCTTCCTCACTGTCCTCCTTGCTGTAGCCTCTGTCCCCACACCACCCAGAGTCAGTCTTAGCTCACAGGAACCCGAGAGGCATTGTCCTGCCACGCGCTCGTCTCCCACCTGCAGGGCCCCACTCGCAGTGTGCTTCCTCACTGTGGCCCTCACACACTGGCTAGACCTTTGCTCCCACTTGGCATCGGCTTGAGAGAAGCCTCATTTTCCTAGACAACAATTTATCACAATGTGTAATTCCCCTGCCTGTCTAGCTTCCAGGCCTCGAGGCTAGTCCAGCCCTGAAGAGGAGGCAGTGCTGAGTCTGTGTGTGGACCTAGGCAGGGTTTCTTAAGACAGCAGAAACACTGCTAGGGGCAGAGCTGTGTTCTCCCAAATTCATACATGGGAGCCTTGACCCCCAGTACCTCCTAAGGCTTGTCTATTTAAAGACGCGAGCTATAAAGAGGTAAGCTAACCTGAGGCTACTAGGATGGGCCCTAATCCAGGCTGCCTGGTGTCCTTCAAAATCAGAACACAGAGACACCACCGGGATGTGGTTCCTAGTGAGGCAAGGCCGTGTGAGGTGAAGGTGAGAAGGGGCCATCTGTGAGCCGAGGAGAGGACTCAGTGAAACTAACTCTGCTGGCAGCTTCATCCTGGATTCCCCGCTTCTAGAACCATGAGAAATACATTTCTGTGGTCTACACCCCTAGTCTGTGGTACAGTAAGTCCCCAACTTGCAAACAGTTGTGCTGCGAACTTTCACAGGTGTACTATGTAAGAATCACTGGTGTCCTGTATGGTACTCACTTTGTTGGATTACGAATGAATCTGACTTAACTTCTCTGGGAATGGAACTTGTTCCTAAGTCGGGGATTTATGGCATTTTCCTATGGCAGCCTGAACACACTAATACAGGTACCTTAGGCCCAAGAGTAACACAAAGGTCCAGATCTATCAGCGAGGTGGCAGCCATAAACTTTGGGGCCTGCATTGCCCATGACTTGATCTCCAAATTATGGTCCTACCAAGGTCAGAGGCAAGACCTCAGTGGGGGCCAGTGAGACGTGGTGAGGAGCCCTTCCCCAAAGCCACAGCTAGTAGGAGAAGCCTGGATTATCATGCCAGAGGAGAGAAGCAGCCCCCTGACCTGCTTGCCCCTGGCTGGGGTTCCGCCCATCCCCCCAACAAAGAGCTGCCGGTCCAAACCATTGAGACCCTGTGCCTGTTGGAGATTTTATTTTTTCCTCTTCAAAGCATTATAGATTGATTGCCAAGTCTTGCCATAAATCAAAAGAAAGTCACTACTCATTACCTACTTAGAATTCCCCGAGTTCTTCCTAGGAAACCATTTCTCAGCTGTTTGATCTCCGAGCCACCAGCACTATCTCCGGGCCCGCCACCCATCACGGCAGCCACCAGACACTTTTTTTCTTCTAGGCTCCTTTCTCAGCTCCCAGATGAATTTCTACCTTTCTCCGGCTTTAAGAAGAGCTGCCAAGATAAATGATTCAAAGACTCCAGCTCATGCTGAAAATATATGGACTGCTAAAGCCGATTCTGCGTAAGTCAAATTTAGGGAGAAAGGCACTGACCATGCTGTAACTGGACAGGTCACACTGGCTGCCAGGCTGACTCATATGGTACCAGGACACTCTCTGGAGCTTTTTCACCTGGGGGATGGTGATGCTTATCCAGCCCTGGGTGCTCATGCTTTAGCCAAGGCCTGTGACCTGTCACAAAATGTCACTAAGGCCCCAGGGGCATCCACCAGCTGTTCGTGGCTGGTGGGAGGGATGAGGAACACTGCATCCAGACACAACCTCCCTCCAGTCCCATGGCTGGTAACACTTTTCAAAGAACTCTTACCCCATGAAAGGGCATGCGTACAGCCACAGCTGCTCCCCTAACCCCAGGAGGAAGACTACGCAGCCACCTGTGCTGATCCAGTCCTGAGACCACAGCTTTCTGATGTGCCCCCTGCTATCAAGCCCATGTGCTCATTGCCCAGCCATCTGCTGGCCCCAAGAAGGCATCAATCCCTACTTCTCCTGCTTGGATGAAGAGTAAGAAAATAAAACAACGACAACAAAAAGAGCCCAGCCAACTTCTGGCCTAAGTAGCCATTCACCAAGACAACTGCTGTGGATAGGAATAGACCCACAAAGCCCTGTACCTAAGGCTGGAGGTGACACAGTGCAGCTGGTCCTGGCTGGGACACCCAGAACAGCCAACAGAGAAAGCTATTGTCCTTCTTCTGAAGGCTGTGCTGTGGGATCAGTCCCTACTCCCAGGCCCAGACACAGAAAAGACTGAAAAATACCATCCACAAATCAGGCGACCCCAGAGTGCTGTTACAGTACATCCACGGAGCTGGTACCAATGTGTGTCAGTGTGGTAGGCTCACAGAGGGTGGCTCCAGGGGAAAGCACACAGCACAAATGCAAGATCAGAAGGCATGGACCCTGGGGCTCTGCCCCCATGGAATAGGCTGGTCTAACAAAAGGGTGGCAATCACATGCAGCTGGCTGAGTTACTGAGCAGCAGGAATGACCTCAGGACCCTTTCTTGTGGTCCCCGGGCCAGATATTTGCAGGTGCTCAATGGATGAGCTTGAGACACAGTAAATACTATCAATACTGCAGGCAGGACAGCTCCCTGGGCTGAGGGCTGTCACCAACACCAAATAGCACCAACAGCCACCAGCAGCTGTTCCCCTGGGTGCCTGAGTTCCTCCACATCCCCAGCACAGCAGTGAGTAGGGTCCAGTGTTCCACATGAGAGCTCCAAAAGCAGCTCCCAGGCAGATGGAGATGGCCCAGCCTCCTGACTGTCCACTCTCTGACCTGGGCACTCCTCCACCCTCTCCTGCGAGGTACCTGGGGGAGCAGGAGGCTGTAGGCCTTGCTGATCTGGCTGCTGGAGGAGGCTTGAGGGCCCACACGCCCTGCCACAGACTGAAGGGAGCCAAAGGCAGAGCCCAAGTATGGGCAGGCATCAGTGGCCCAGCCTGAAGGCTTCACAGTCCCAGGACATGGGGCCTGTCACTGGGCCTCTAGCTGCGAGAGCCCTGCTTTGTGGCTTCATCACCTCCAGCTTTCAAGAGCACATGTGCCTGCTCACAGAGATGGAAACACCTTTCAAAGTTCTTGGGTTAAACCCGCCGTGACATCCACAGAATTCAGAGCTAGGAAGGAAAAAACTCCAGGCTCGGAATAATTGCTCCCACAGGGAATGTCTTTTTGCACCAGCATGTAAAAGGTCTGGAGGAGAATTTTCTAAAAACCGACACCAAACCTGGCAGTGTAATCACAGCTGTCTGCCTGCTCCAGGAGCCAAACCAAAACCACTGCCGGTGGAATAACTCCTCACTAGACACCCCCAGCATGGGCCATAATGCTTTCTGATGGTCAAACCAATAGGACAGGACTCCCTCCAGAATGGGTGTCGCATCCACGTGCTCTTCCTGTCTACCAGGGGGCTCCTTCAGGGATGTGTCAGGGAAGGGGAAGGAATGGGAGTGGGGCAGGACCAGCTCAGAAACCTCAAAGCCTATAGTAGAAGAGAAACCGACCAAGTATTTGCACACAAAACATGAAAAACAGTCTTTATTTCCCCCAGAGCTCTCTCACTACTCTTGAAATACATGACTCTTTTGATACTCTCCTTTCCTCTCTTTTGATAGAGATACTAGTATAGGAAATCTTTCTCAACTAGGGAAGAACCAGCAGCCTGAGTGTAAAGAAAGGGGCCTCAGTGCTGGGGGAGGGAGTGTAAGGGCAGGGTGGGGCCTGCAGTGTGTGCCCAAAGACCATTCAACCACCACTAGGCCACGGCTCTCTGGGATTCCAGCCCACAGTTACTGGCTATGCAGGTTTTCTAGGAAAGGCCAAGATAATCTCCTGATTTTTAATCATTGACTCAAATTAATCAAAACAACAAGAAAAAAAAAACCTCCATTGCATGGGCCAAAATAAACCTGGCTGTGCACCGGGCTGAGCCCAGAAGCTGGCAGTTTACAAACTCTGGCCTTTGTCTTGCTACAAAATTCTTCCTGGAATTTCCTCTGACTGAGGCCTTGACCAGACAGAGAGGCCTTGGGAGGTACACAGAGGCTGAAGTTCGGCCCCCAGGGGCCCCAGAAGGAAGGCAGCTAGATAATGAGGACTTGGCCAAAGCCAACTCCTGACACCCAGCCCACTGTGGAGAAGACGCTTCCTACTCCCACAAAGAGGAGTGTGAGCACTGCCAGAACTCCCCAGTACGGCTCACCCCAATCCTCAGCTCCTCAGGGGCTCACCCTGCACAGTGCACCTGCCAGGTTTCTTCCCCCTTTCTTCAGCACCTAAGCACTTTCAAAAGGGGTCCTGAGGACCATCAGACAGCTCTCAGGCAGCTGTGCAAAAAGGAGGGAGGGTGAGCATCCTTTCAGGAAAAGGGAGGAACTTACAACAGCCTGCATTTCTTGGAATCCTCAGAGGACAGCACATCAAGGGAGCAGGGGCATAGTTGTGATGGAGAAGTCATCAAGTTACAAGTGCATGCAATTAATGCAAAGTAGAAGAAGTGTAAGGTTACAGGAAGTGCGTGCAGAAGTGGAAATTATGCCAGGAAAGACAACAGCCCCAGCACCATCCATAAGCTACAGTGTGTGACAAGGGGAATAAGAAGGCCCTGAGGTGAAGATAAGTTTTAGGGCTAAGGTTGAAGACACAGATCCTAGACCATCATGCAGACTCACAGGGACAACCCTAAGCTGTTGTGCATGGTTTCTTACTCCAGGGGCAATTACATTTCCTTCTATAATTGAGAAGAAGCCACAGAGGTGGCGAGTGGAACCTGTCCAGGGTGACATGATAAACAACTACGTCACAGGTCTCAGATAACATGACCCAAGGGGCTAAATTCTTGCCCTGGGCAGTGACCGTGGGACAACAGACAAGAAACACCAAGTGGGTGGCACTGCCACTTGGGTATGGCTATTGGCCTATCCACTGTGGTCAGAACAGCACTGCTAGTGGCCCAGCCACCCCTGACTCCACAAGCCTGTCCCATAAATGGCCTTGCCAGCAAGTTGCCTCCTCTTCCCACCTTGTCTGGACTCCATGTTAACTGTGACTGTTTCTTTGTCCACCTTTCACTGACAGAAGTCCAAATACACCTGACGTGAATCTTGCCACTTGAGCTTTTGGGTCCTTTGCACCTGCCTGGGCCACCAATTAGTGAAGGACTTGGAGCGAGCTTGTACTTGTCCTCAAGGAGCCTGTCTCCACTTGGTGCTCCCAACTGGCTGACACGTGGGTAGAATTCAGACCCCCAAAGTACAGCCCAAGGCCAGAATGGCACCTCAGGAAACAGTCACTCTCAAGAATAAAGAATCATACACAAGCATCTGGGCAAGAAAATTTAAAAGTTCCCAAGAAAGAGAAAGAATATGATTTGCTTAAGATGTTTGGCCTTAGGCAACAAAGATTTAATACCCTAAATTTAAGTCACTAATTATGTAGAAGGTAGTGAAGGACTCTCCCACATGTAAGGCAGTCAAAGTATTGAGTCAAAACAAAGTACAAGCACACAAAGAAAAGGAAAACATGGTACAAAACAGAGGTCTTTGGTAAGACAATGCTATTTGTGATTATAAAAATTACAATGCAATGCAAATGTGGAAATAACTGACAGAAAGAGAAGTTATGTGATTAAAAACTTGAAGGTAGAAAGGAGAAGTAAATACTGGTAAGAAGACCATGCTAAATTTCTAATTTTTAAAGAAATGAATTGATACTAACTTTTTTTTTTTTTTTTTTTTTGGTATCAGGGATCGAACTCACAAGGTCACACTTGCCAGACAGGCGCTCAGGCCACTGAGCTAAATCCCTGGCCCTATTTTTTTGAGACAGGGTCTCACTATGCAGAGTACTAACTTTTTTAAACATATGTAGACAACAGAGAAATACAGGTCATTATGTCCTGGTTTAAAGTTGGTTCTACAAGGAAAATGGGATGCGTAAGACACAGTGAAGGAAACTTCATAAACTTTGAAAAAAAAGAGGAAAAAAATTAAAAGCCATAAAGAAGAGGTGGGAAATCCAGGAACCAGAAAATATCAAATAACTGTACATAAGAGAACAAACGTACTGTTTATCCTAGTGAAGGCACACAGCACTCCTAACACAGGGAGACCCTCCATTTAAGGGCCACTTAAGTTGGAATAAAGTCTAATTTAAAAGCAACCAACAATAAACCTTAAAAATAAAGGAATGAATAAAGATAAATCAGAAACATGTAACAAACTATTAACAGCAATACCGAAATGAGATAAATTCAGATTCAAAACAGAGATTAAATAGGTTAAAAGGTTTCTTTTAAGCCACAAAAAGGTAAAGTAAATAATAGGGATATAACAAATACCAATTTGTAGACTCAAATGACGCTTACCACGGAAATGAATAAAAGAAAATCAATTAAGACTCACAAACAGGAATTCACAAAACCACCCCTTCTGATCTTAGAGCAAATATATAAAAATAAAGGAGGGGGAAAAAAACTGGAAAAAGATACAGACCTGATCAATGTACATCAAAGTATAAACTCTAAAAATAAAAATTAAACATTTTCCAGCTTTCCATAAAATACCGACAAAGTGTTCTTAAGACAGACCACAACAATTTTAAAAACTGAAAAAACTTACACGAGCCACATTTTCTACCTACAAATGATGATGAAATCATTAATAACAAAAAGTTAACCAAGAAAATTCCAACCACATCAATCTAGAAATGAATTAGTTCATTTCTTGGGTCAAAATAACAAATCAATCAAAACTTTGAGGATATGGCCAAAGCCATGCTCAAAAACAATTTAGTCAAAACCTATTTATACCCAGGAACCAAAAAATGAACTAAGATTCATCTAAACAAGTTAAAAGATGGATGTTCAAGACAAGCTGTAGGAAGGGAGGAGAATGAAGTTAATAATAAAATTGGAAATCAATGAGTTAGACAAATAGTACAGTTGAAAAATAAATCCAAGAACAGATTTTCTGAAAAGATCAATAAAACAGATAAAAGTCATGCCATGCTAATCAATAGAGAAAGAATAGGAATACATAATTGGAATAAGAAAGGAAATACAATTAGGGATACAGAGAAGATATTTTTAAAACCTGAATAAAATTTGTAACTTTAAATCCTTCATGAAAACAAAAATTTCTTGGAGTATATGCTGTACTGATTCCAAGAGTGATAGAGTCTGAACAAAACAACTTAATAGGAAAACCTGAAAAGTGATCAAAGAGATTTTCCTCAGGAAACAAGAGGTTCTGATAGTATCAGAGAAGTTCTTCATATCTTCAAGAAACAGCCAGGCTCTATCCTTTCTACATTATTCAGAAGCAGAAAAATGTGGAGAGCTTCTCAAAACATGATCACAAAACAGGTGTTCTCAAGATACGGCTGAGAGAGTTTTTTTTAAAAAAGCAGTCATAACTCAGTCTCACATTTTGAGCCTGTATAAAGTATAAAGTACTAGTAAAAGAACAGCAACAAAACAAACATCATTGTGATGCTCAATAAATGTCAAATCTATTGTGTGTTTTTTTTTAAAGACAGGGTCTCACTATGTAGTTCAGGGTGGCCTTGAACTTGCAGTGATCCTCCTGCCTCAGCCTCCCGAGTGCTGGATTACAGGCATGCGCCACCAGGCCTGGCTCCATTTGTTCTAATATAAAATACATGAGGTGATGAAAGGTGAATGTTTAAATAAAAACATTTCATTACACTAAAAGACACATTGTCATTAATTCCGCTCAAAATACTCCCCATTGCTTCAAACACAGCCCATCATTCTTGCTACTTCGTGAAGCAGTTTTGGGAGTCCTCTTACATGAGTGTTTTTATGGGGTATGATTAAAAAAAAAAATGAAAGCTGCTGCTGAATGCCATCCGATGGAAAGGCAGGTTCCTAAACATATTATAGGGTGTCCTCATTCACCCTATTTACTGGATCTGGTACTGTGTGACTTCCGGCTCTTCTCCAAAGTTAAAATGACCCATAAAAGGTAAATGCTTTGAACCAATTCAGGTCATCGAGGAAACCAAAACAGTGTAACTAAAGACACTCATGAAAAACAACTTCCAGAACTGCTTCAGAAAGTGGCAAGAATGATAGGTAAGTGTGCTCAAAATAAGAGGAAATATTTTGATGGGGATTAATGGCAATGTGCCTTTTACTGGAATAAGATTTTAAAAATCTGAACACACATAGTATTCTTTTAGTCATTCCTTGTATGTATATATCAATTCATTCGATCCTCCTAACCATGGTATTAAGTGTTATTAGTGCCTCTCTTCCCAGATAAGCAAACTGAGATGCAGTGTCATCAATTTGCCCAAGGCCACATAGTTGGTAAGTGGCAGAGCTGGGACCCAACGCCAGGACATTCATTAACTACTATAAAACACTGCTTCCTATTTCAGCTTATTAACATGGTAACCTACCTTGACAAAGTACAGTATGTGCCAGGGTGTCACTGTGGCTCTACAGCAGGAAGTCTGATCATCAGACTCATCTAAGGTTCACCAGTGCCCAATCTGGGCATCCCTCTCCAATAATAGGAACCAGGGCTCCTCGGAGAAATGGTTGCCTCTAAGATTTGAGCAGGGAAAGTGCAGGGTGAGCCTGGAGTACTTTGCAGTGCCAGAACTGAAGTGACTGGAAAGTGCCAGAACAGAAGTGACTGGAAAGCAAAATGATGAGGGTGTAATTAAAGAACACAAGAGCCAAATCAAAGAGCCTCCAGTGCTCAAAGTTAGAATGATTTAAGCAGCAAAAGAAATAGCACAAGGGTGCATTGTAACCCAAAGTATAAAATAAACACCTATTAGTCTATATAGATATAAGCTAAAACAAAGAAGTTCAACTAATAAAACCTGGTTAAGAAAAGACAGATCTCCTATATAAAAGAAGTACAAATGACAAAGGTAGATACTCCCCTCAAAGGCAAGGAACATAATCCCCACTTCTGACATGTGGAGCGTACACAGTAACTTCCTTTCAGAGAGTGCAGTATGAAAGTGAGAACGGAACAGTTGCAGCAGTGGAGAAACCAGATAAAAACCGCCTCAGCCAGGTGATCAAGGTTAACATCAACAGGGTCATGTTATGTTGACAGTACGTGCCCGAGATGTGCTGTGATGGCAATGGTACTCCACCTCTGTGATCTTCCTCCTAATTACCCAAAGCCCGGGTCTAACCAAGAGAAAACTAAAACTGAAAGACATATTTCAAACTACCCAAGCAGGACTCCTCAAAACCACAGAAGTTAACAAAGGAAAGTCTGAGAAACTGTCACAGCACAAAGAAGCCTAAGGCAGCACAATGATTAGATTTGTTAAGGTCTCCTGGATGGGATTCTGGAATAGAAAAAGGACGCTGGTTAGTTAAAAGCTAAGGAAACTGCAGTAAAGAATGGGTTAGATAATAATGTACCAATGTTGTTCATGAGTTCCTTAATAGTATTAACAGTGGGGAAAGATGGATGCAGGCTATGTGTAATTCTCTAATATTCTTTTAACTTTTCTGTGATCCAAAACTTCTCTCGAATAATAAGTATATTAATTGCATCAAACATGCACACACCCACTCACACACACACACACACACACACACACACACAGAGCCAAGGGAGATGCTAGAAAGGCAGCTGATAAAACTCAACATCCTTTCCTGATAAAATCTCTTAGCAAGCCAGGAAGAAAACATTACTTTCTTAAAATCATGATAAACATTTATCTAAAACCAACAGAATCAGGTTAGTAATGAAGCACTACAGGGAAATTCATAAAGGTGCCTGCTGGTACCACTGTTACTTTGGTTCTCGAGGGGCAACTCTTCCAGTATTAAAAAGACAAAGTCTACTTTAGTTGGCTTTGCCCCCAAAGCCATAACTGGGCCTGCATCAACCAGGCTACACATTTGCAGAAAGCCCTTCTCTCTGATTCTTTGTCTACCTTTCTGGCTGGACACCAGGCTGGTTTGTACCTTAAGTATGTCCATTTATCAGTCATGCTCAGGTGCACAATGTATTCTTCTTATGTAGGGAGTTAGCTAGACATGATGGTAGCCATCTTGGCTCAAAAGCACCATGACTGCCCCTGGGCAGCCCTGGTTGTTTTCCCAGAATAGTTTCCCAGTATACTATAAGTGGACAAAACCACTGGAGTGGTATGTGGAACTTTACAGTCAGATCCTGATGCCAGAGCACAGTAGGTGGAGGCATGGGACCTGTTCTGCCATGATGGAGTAAAGCATACCTAAGCGCTAATGAATTCTCCACCCAGGACAGCACTTGGAAAGGGCCAAGTGCCCAATGGTGTGGGCAGCCAGGGTACAAGACTCAAGGGGCTGCCTTCCTGGAGAGTTCACCAAACTGAACAGGGTTTCCTGAGCCCTCTTGTGGTGGGCTGCCAGGGAAATGCTGGCAGGAAATCCATATCAGGCCATCAAGGCCAAGAGAAGGTTTTTCCAAGCCCACATGTAGAGTGTCAGTGGGCCATCCTTCTCGAATTGGCTGTGTCATACTCTCCCCCCTCAACTTGGCCCATGGAGAGATCCCATATGTGCCATGGATAGTGAAGAGCCCTGACCAGGGACAGTGACCAGACTCATGGAGAAGGACACAGGACACCCATTCTTACACTGGGGCCCAGGTCTGCCCTGAAGATTCTAACAAAAGTCCAGCAGCTTTTATGGGATGGGAAAACTGAGGATGTTCCATGGATGCCCAGGCTTAACGAGACCACATTAGGCCAGACTGTGTCCAGCTATCCTGAAATTCAGAAACCATGCATCTCCAGTGACATCCACCACCAATAAAACATGGATGCCCTGGCTGTGGTTAGAGACACAGGGCCAGGTCTGATCACATGCTTAGCATGAGGAGGGAACAGGAGAAGGGAAATGTGGGCACAAAGAGATGGCTCTTCAGAGATGACAGCAGTATGCCAAGAGGAAAGGACACACAAGAAGAGGAGGGCACCAAGCTGGGAAGGCTCATGGCCTCCAGGGAGCAAGGAGACATCACAGAGGAGCCAGTGCCTGGACCTGGGAGTGCCACAGAACCCATCTGCTGTGCCAGCCTGAGTCCCGCAGTACTGCTACTGCAGGCAATGCAGAGGAGTACTGTGTGGTTCTTTTTTTAGTAGCCCTAAAAAAGAAAAAAAAAAAAAAAAAAAAAAAAAAAAAAAAAAAAGAAAAGAAAAAAGAAAAGAAACTGGGCCCAGACCTTTAATCAAAACAGAGAAGAACATGGCAAGGGTTTTGCAAACTGCCCTGGGTAAACTAGATCAGCCAACTAAGCAGTACCTTTTGGCTTAGATGGAAAATCCATGTGTAGGGGTGGGGATTGGGGGTTGGGGGTTGGTTTTTCGGGGTGTGGGGTGGGTGTGCACATGGGTGTGAGGGTATAGCATGTGTGGGTATATGTGTGTGCTGTGTGTATGTGTAGTGTGTATGGTAAGCATGTGGTACAGGGCGTCTGTGGATAGGTGCGTGGTATATACACGGGTGTGGGGGTGTGGTATGTATAGGAATGTTGGTGTGGTGGTGTGTACATGGGTGTGTGTGGTATGGGAAATGCGAGGTGTGTAGTATATATAGGGGTGTGGTGTGTGTATATGTGGTGGTGTGCAGGGAATATGATGTGTGCAACGTGTGTGGCAGGCATATGGTGTGTGCAGGGGTGGTGTGTGTATGCAGTGGGAATACAGAGTATGTATGTGCGATGAGCGTATGTGATGCGTGTGTGTGATGAGAGGGGTATAGCATGTGTTTATGGGTGGTGGGTATATGTAATGTGTATATATGCGTATATATGTGTTGTGTGTGGTGTAGTATATGCGGTGTATGTGCATGTCCACACCCTACCCCCATCGAGATGCAACAGGCACACTGAACACACAGAATTGTGACTTACTCCATCTGCCCAAAGGGCAGGAAAAAGCAGTAAGGCCTTTAATTAGAAAAAAAAAAAAAAAAAGCACAGCTGGAAAAGTTCTTCATTAACAAAAGACTCAAAGGAAACAGGAAGTTGCTATTATGGGCTGTTGCTGTGACAGTCCGGAAAAAACCCAGGCCTTGTCTCAGGACTGAGACAGGGCCAAACATTTGCCAGGGGAGGAGGACGAGGACGAGGCCATACTGACCCTCTCACACCTCACAGACACTCAGTCTTTTAAATGACTTGCGTGACTCCCTACTCCCCAACCCAAGCCATCATGAAAGGGCCCAAAGTGCCCCCTTCACCACTTGGAGAGAAAGAACATAATTTCAATTAAGGTCCCAGGCTGTCAAACACATCAAGTTATTAATCTCCTTGTGGCAAACGTGAACCAGGACCTGCTTACACAGCCAATTGAGCATGCTCTAAATTAGTGTTTGCAGGTAATTGATTCAGCTGCCAGCCCCATGCCAGCCGGCTACAAGCTGGTTACGCCACTAACATTAAATAATATGAGGCGGTAAAACGAACTGCCTGATTGGGCCTGCAGTCAGATGCTGTTAGAGTCTGATTTGCCCAAACATTAATGTCTTATTGGTTTAACACAATTTACTACACCTCAATTTCAGAAAATGATTTTCATTTCCTCTCAGTCCTTGCTCACAGGCACAGCACGGAGCAAGGAGGTGTCTTCATAAATGTCATCAGCTAGCTTACCTTTTTTTTTTCAACATGCTCTCAAGATTATATAACAGATCTCTGATAATTAACAATAAAAAGCTAGGTTTAGAAAGGGGTCCCCCGGCCAGCATCTCTGAATCTGAGCACAGGGTCTTGGTGGTGTCTCTGTGCCTCGCCCTGACTTGTAAGATTCCTGGCCCCTCCTGCATGGTCCCTCAGTGGTGCTGGAGCTGGCCATACCCCAGAGAAGGTCCAGCAGGTCTTGGGGACAATGGCCATGTGTGCAAAGTGCCATCAACGCACACAAAAGAGCAGCTTGCTTCCTTTTAACCTGAGATCCACGGTCTGCACAGCAGTCTGGCTGCCCTGACCTTCCCGGGCAGCAGGCCAGCCTGTGGTAAAGGGCCACGCTCCCTGGGCAGCCAACACCACATGCTTTAGAAGACTTTTATCCCCAACAAGTTCAGAGAACAATTCTGAAGTCCCCAGGGACATAGAGGATGGCAGAAAAATGGTTTAAGACCTTTTCCTCTCCCTTCCATCCATTCACAGAACCCACCAGCTGTGGGTTAGTCACTGGGCAGGTGGATGAGGTGTGGCTCCTGAGAAGAAGATTCCAGGCTCCTGTGGACACAGATGCAGACTACACCATAGAGGATCGCAGCGGTGACAGAGAGATGTGCCCGGGGTGAGGGAGCTCAAGGCAGAGTTAGCCTGCCTCAGGCTGCATAGGCCTCCTAGCTCCGAGCAGAGGTATGCCCTCCTTGATCTAGCCAGGGCCACCCCAAGACATGATGACACACATGAACAACTATCTTCCCACCACCATCAGGAGTGATACTCTCTGCCCCACTGGTCCTTTAGAAACATGCTCCTCTATCTCTAGGTCTTGCATCTCTGCCTCTATTTTCCCTGGGGCAGAACCCACTCCTGTCACACCCTCCCACCCCACCTCTCTGTAGTTTAACTTCCCAGGGACACAAGGATCTGCTGGCTTCCAGCTGGTAGAGGGCACAGACAGGCACTGGTTCACCTCCAGATGGGCAAGGCATACAGCAAGGACACAAGCACGAATGCAGCTGGTCCATCTCACTGAACCCAAACACCCAGCACCCTGGGACAGCTGCTCACACTTTCAGGCCTCCCAGGGTGCTCTCTCAGCTGTGGTCTCTGGCTTCAGGCCACCTGGTCCACAGAAATGACAGCCTGGTGGGGATGCAGGGAAAGGAGCCATGGGAGTATGAAGCTAAGCTTTCCCCAGAGCTCAGGGTGGCAAGGACTCCTCCCACAGCAGCCATCTGCAACATGTAGCTTTTGTTTGAACCCCAGCTTGAACATACCTACTCCAAAAGGGTAGTTTTTGGCCAATAAAGACTAAATATTGGTAACAGAAAGGAATTATAGTCACCTTTCAGTGTCAAAGGGGGATTAGGCTCAGGACCTCCCACAAAGACCAAAATTCTTGGACGCTGAACTCCCTTGTATAAAATGGCTCATTATTTGCCGACAAACTATCTGCATCCTCCCACATACTTCAAATCATCCCTTAGTTACTTATAATACCTAGTACAAAGTAAATAGCTGTTACACAATATGGTTTAGAGACTGATGGCAAGAACAAAAGTCCGTGCATGTTCAGACAGGTGTAATTGTATTTTTACAAATATTTCCAATCCTCGCTTGGTTGAATCTGTGACACAGAATGCATAGATATGAGAGTCAGGTGCATTGTTAATTTGGTTAGATGTGATAATGGCAGGGTAGTTCTATAAAGGGGAAAATGCTCTCATCAATTGAGATACTTCTTGAAGTATTTACAAGTGAAATGACATAATGATGTCTGAGATTCGATTTTAGAACACTCCAGCAAAGCAAAACTAAACTAAATAAACCAACGAAAATGATGCTATTCTACTTTTGAAATTTCCCAGTAAAAGGAAAATAAATAAATAAATAAACAGACAGACCTCCTCTATTTCCTGGGCAGGGTATGGGATGGGGCTTGGCAAGGCCCCCAACCCACAGCCCATATGGCTCTGTCCACAGGCTGCAGGGAGGTTAGGCTTGGAGACACTATATGGGGAGGCAGCTCAGGGCCCTTCCAGGAGCCACTTCAGAGTTGGGCCCCCTGCAGCTCAGGGCACAAGGCTGCCAGCATGCAGCAGAGACCAGGACTCCATGCTGTGACAAGCTATTCTTGTTCCAATCTCTTGGTTATTTTTATTTAAGGCATCGGCTATGGGTCACTGAGTCAATTCAGGTGGGAACCAGTTTCTGGGGAAGTGCCAATCTGAGTCCCTGAGATGGCCCCACAATACTCTTCCCATCTCCTCAAGGGGGCTGAGACCCTGGGAGTTCCACACTACACAGACCCCACTACAGTAGACCTCACAGGGGCAAAAGCTGGGGAGGCTCTGCAGGCCTTTCCCTATCCTTCCCAGTCTGACACAGCTTGGATTCTGAGGGATGCTTGATACATGCCCCCTCCAGATGTCGCAGTAGCAGGGCAAGGCCATTTTAACCTCATACTGCCAGGGGAAGAAGAGAGAAATATGGAGGTTCACTGCTCAGATTCCCTTTCAGGGTAAGACTCTGCAAAAAGACTCCTATTCCCAAGCCAGAGCTATGTGGACACTGGTGCTGATGCCACGTACATGTTGGCCCTGATCCCCACACTGATGCAGCAGGCAGGACAGAAGGGCCAGGAGGGTATATGAGTCTATTCTTCGTTACTATAACAAAATACCCAAGGTAGTCTACTTTATAAAGAAAGTAAGTTTGTTTAGTTCAGTTTTGGAGGTTGAAAATTCAAGGTCAGGCAGCCCATTGGTTTGGTCTTTGGAGAGGGCTAACAATATCACAGCAGAACAAGAGATCACACTGCCAGACAGAATGCTGGAGGGCTAGGTAGGGCTACGCTTGCTGTTTTTAATCACAAAAACTAACTCAGGGTCCTACAAGATCAACCTTAATCCTAACGGCATGACCCCCAAAGACCCAAACACTAAGCTCCCACTAAGCCCCACATCTTAAAGGTCCCATCACCTCTCACATCATATCCTGAGAACCAAGCTCCCAGCATATGAACCCTTGGGGACAAATCACATCAGAACCATAACAGGGGTGACGCAGAACCAGCATCCCCCAGAGCTCTGACAGTACCTGGGGTACACTTGAACCCTGCAAGGTGGGGTGGTGGCAGCAATCAAGCTCTTACAAAGCCAGACACGAGGAGGTAGAGTAGCAGTTCTTTAGGGTCTGCTCCCCAGAGCTCCTGGGTAGTATGGTCACTGGTGAGAGATCAAGGAAATAGGGGAAGAGGGTGCCTAGAGTGGTGTGGGTCTGACTCAAGGGCTCCCTAAGCCATGGGTAGAAGTTGGGTCCTGGAGCAGGCTGAGCTCGGGGCCACTCCCACCAGGGCATACCAGCCCCAGGCAGCACCCCTGGGTACGCCAGCTCACTGTGGGCCTAATCAGAGCCAAAGGCCAATAGAGTTCTCCAGAGCTCTTTATGATCCACTTAACCCTCCCTCCACCCAGTCCTCCAAGCACAGCAGACATAATGGTGGTGTTCACATGTGAAAATGGCAAGCTGTTTTACTAGTGGGTTTCAGACTCACAATAGTAGTTATTTGGTAAAGTTTCTTGCAAATTGCAGAAACAAAGTCCAAAACTGGAATGATGGGATGCTAAACCACCCAGAAAAGTAATCAATGACCATTACCATCAAACACTCTGCCAAGCCAGGGAGGTGGCCATGATGAGAAGAAAAATAATCTCTGCCCAGGACCCCAAAGCTGGCCCCTAATCCCTATTCAATCTGTGTGCAATACTGCAGAGTCTCATCTGTTACTTGCTTAGGGAACATAAATTACTGTTTTTTACATTTTAATCTTTACCCAGAGAGATACAGCTTACCTTTCCATCTCATATTCTTTCATTCCCACTTTTACAGCCTTCATTACCTGGAGGATGGATATTAAGCAAAGACATTTGTATTAAGCAGATAAGTAGCACAACCTTATAAATAATGTATAGAGCTTCAGTGAACAAAGCACTTCTTAAAGAAAAAAGAAGGAATGATATGCGCACATAGTGGTACAGAAATGTGACAAATTGGAACTTTTAAATGACTCAAAATCCACAGTTTATTTAAACCAGTATGGAGCACTTCCATTTGGAAGCCAATAAACGCCAAGCTCTGAGCCATAGCTTGAAGGCAGCAGGCAGGCTGGGTGGGTGCAGCAAAGGTTTGACCAAGATGTGTTTGGTAAACACCCACTGCTAAGAAAGTCGTCGGGACCACTTTTGAAAAGTTTCCTTTGCCTGACTTTTATCCAATAGAAAATTAACTCATAGAAGAGATTACACAGCCATCAGTCACCTTTGTCTGTTTCCTAACACAAAGCCCTGAAAACCCCTGAGCAGGCATTGGGCTATCACAGGAACTGCGCCATCTCAGGCACCCCAGTGGCATTAAAAATATAAACTTCCTCGTTTGGTCTCATTCCTCTGTAAAGTGGGTGATTTAGAAGCAATCATGAGACGATATATTCAAAAAACAGATGATAGTAATAAGTGTGCTAGGATTAATTAAGGACAAATGATACTTTAGAATGAGCTGGAAACTGCCAGGATACCAGAAAGGAGATTCCCATACTCCTGGAACTTGGGACCTTCTGAAGGCAAAGTCCTTGAGGATTAGTATCCACTATTGTCATGAAGGCAGATGCCTTAAGGTGAACAGCTGGAGCAAAGCCTCTGCTGTCCCTGCCCTGTGCCCACTAGGAAAACGTTATCATGTGTGAAACTTCTGCCTCTCACAGGGTCCTCCCTCTCACGTGCTCCAGACTTACCCATTCATTCCCATGCCATTCTCTTGCCCCCCATGCAGCGATACTGCCTGCCCAACCATACCCACTGACAACTCACCTCCTTGTGGGCCTCACTGGAGATACGATTGGTGTAGCGCAAAACCTCCAGCTCCATATCTGTCTTGATCACTCGGCTTCAAGAAAGAAAAACAAAGCAGCAAGTTAGGGACCCCCTAACAGGGGTTGGACCCCTCCAAGGAGACCCAGCACACCCTGATGGTCTAGAAGCTAGGCTTGCCTGCAACTGCAAGGGCCTGAGGAGACCCCAAGCACCAGGGGTGATGCACTGCCCTGAGCGGTGTGTCATTTCTGCCCCATCAAGTAGGCTGCTTCCAGTGACAAGAGCTGAAAGATCTTGGTCTGTTGCTGGCTAGTCCTCTTAGTGACTTATGTGTTCATGGACCTGGCATTAGTTATTTGAAATGAGTAGAGGTATAAGCAAGTATTTATATGAGTTTTACATGGAGATGAAACTAAGTGCTAGGACCAGAAACCTAACCAGGGTTGAGTAGGCTACCATGAGTTTGTTATGGGGCTCCCAGGCACCTCCCAGGGTCAAGCTGCAGGAGGCACAGCTGAGTGGTGGAAGAGGCCCAACCTCCACAGCTACACACACTGCCTCCCTGAGCCTCAGTTTGCTCATTCATATCAGGGAGATAAAACCTACAGCGAGAGGGAATTGGACCTTAATCTTAAGGATGCTGCCTCCTAGGACTCTGCCCATCTGGCTTTGGAGAACTCTCTCTCAGTTTCTTCCCAAACCCTTGGGCAACCCAGAGATACCATGTGTCTCAGGTCCCTGCCTGCAACAGGGCCAGGTGGGCAGTGACAGGAAGCAGAGTGGACTGGGCCTGTGTGTGCAGGTACAGCTGTGGAAACAGCTGGTGTGCAGCAGGAAGCCAGAGACAGGGACAGACACGAAGAGCATGTGGCAGTGATGAAGGATAGAGTGGGTGCGTGCAGGGCAGGAGAGGCAAAACTGGGGGACTCAGTTGTGCCTCCTGGAACTTGACCCTGGGAGGTGCCTGGGAACCCATGACAAACTCGTGGTAGCCTGCTCAATCCTGGTTAGGTTTCTGGTCCCTACACTCAGTCTCATCTCTGGGTAAAACTCATATAAACACTTGCTTATACCTCTACTCATTTCAAATAACTAAAGCCAGATTCATGAACACCTAAGTCACTAAGGGGACTGGCCCAGAGACAGATCTTGAGCTCCAACCCCAATCCCACCCCTTTCCAGCTGTAGGCTGAGAACATTACTCTGTACCTCAGTTTACTCATCTGTAATATGCAAATAACTAACAGTGTTTGCACCATAGAGCTGCTGTGAGAAGTAAGAATTGCCCTATTAAAGCAACAAGGGCAGCAAAATAAAGTGCAAAGCCTGTGGATACCGCCTCATTCACTTGCTCACCATGAAGCCAGATGGATTCTCTGGCATCATTAGACAGGTGTGGTGGTACTCGCCTGCAATCCCAGCACTTTGGAAGGCTGATGCAGGAGGATGGCAAATTTGAGTCCAACCTGGACAACTCAGTGACTCAATGAGACCCTGTCTCAAAATTAAAAAGGGAGGGGGCGCAGATACATAGCTCAGTACAATGGCCCTGGGGTATCTGAGGGGTCTTAGTTGCAGGACCCTTGTGGATACCAAAATCTACAGCTGCTCAAGTCCCTTATATAAAATGGCAAAGCATTTGCATATAACCTACAGATATCCTCTTGCATACTTGAAATTATCTCTAGGTTACTTACAATATCCATAAAATGTATATGTGATAAATAGTTATTTCCCCATGTTATTCATGGGATAATGACCAGAAAAAAGAAGCTGAGTATGTTCAGTACAGACACAGCCATCACAGGCCTAAATACAAAGTGCATGAGCAACGTGGGAGGTGGGCAGTGATCTCAGTGCTGGAGAAAGGCTGGAGATCTGTGAAATGCAGACACTGCAGCAGCGTGTGCTACACAGTACGTTATTCACATGGTTTTGGTGTGGTGCTCAGTGCATAAGTTTAAGTCTTGCTTTCTGGTTTTCGAAACTTTCTGTCGTCTTTCTTTTTCCCCATTATGGCTGGTTGAATCTATGGATATGGAACCCACGGATATGGAGAGCTGATTGTATTTTCAAATATTTATGACAGGCTCACAAAGCTAAACAAGTCTCAGGAAACAAACACAGTCTTCCCTCTTTTAAATTGCCACTTCCTGGAGTCCTACTCCAGGCAGGTCCTATGAGTGACAGTGGGCACTGGCTGCATTGCTGGGACTCAATTTCTACAAGATCAAAGCATTTGTCCCCAGCTACTGGGAGTGCTGGCAGTCAGCCAGTCCTGTCAGGAGGTCTCTTCAACTTGAAGAAGGGAAAAAAGACCCAGCTCCCTCGATTCAACTGGGGGCCTCTCTGTGGCATCACTCCAGCTCCAAAACTCGTTCAAGATTGGCTGAGGCATCCTGAGACTGCTTTCCTACCCACACATGGTGAGCCCAAGAGCATCCACTCATACACTGCCTGCCGACCTGCTCGGAGGCTCAGTTGCCTGGGGAGCCCAGGCTGGCACAGGTATCACCATCCCCACTTCACAGAGGGGAAAACGGAGACTTAGCCAAATTGCATTGCTGACTTCCTCCTCCTCGCACTTCATAGAAACACAGATCTCTATTCCGAAACTACTAAACAAATATAAAAGGAAAAGATTCCTTTTCAGACATTCAAAGACTCAGAAATAGGAAAAATGTATGAGAAAAGCAAAAAGAAAGAGACAGAGAACAATACAGAAATAAAATAGTGCAATGGGTTATTTTTAGGAGGTGGAGTTGACCCCAAACTATAATTAAAAGAAAGCCCAGGATACACTGGATAGCAATCAGTAGAAATTAGACTCAAAGTTTGTGGTTCTGAGAGCATTCACAAGAAGGATGGAATGGTTCATCTCCACACATAAAATCAATAGAAAGCTTAAAACTCTTAGGGATATGATGAATAAGGTAAATATTTCTTTACTCGACAAAAGTAAAGAAAGGCAAATATTTCAGGAAAGACATAAAACATGTATAAAAGCCACACTGATTTCATCTAGTACCAAAATAACATCATGCAGGTTACTTTCCAGTTCAAAGAAGAAAATGCAACCCAGTAGTCAATCTAGCATTATTGATTAAGTCAGCTAAGACAAAGTATAATAAGAAATATACATGACCTAGGGTATATTTTACCAAATATTTTAAAGCATGTAAGACATTAGATCTAATTTCCAGTTTATAAAAAATGTAAGGATAGAGGAACAAGCTAACCACTACCACAAAGGGAACCACTACACAAATCCAGAAGGTAGAACAATCTACAACACAACCAGCCCAGCCTCTTCAGTAAGTTGGCATCATGGGTAAAATAATCCTAACAACCAGGTAAGATATAGGAACCACTGGATCTGTTAAGCACAACTGGGGAAATTATTGCTTATGAATATTTTCTAACTTTCTTTTCAATATATTTATAATCAACACATAATAACTGTATATGTTTATGGGGGTATAGTGTGGCATTTCAATACAATGTGCACAACGTGTAACAGTCAGATCAGGTGACCTCAGACACGTAATTTCTTTATGTTGGGAACATTTAAAATCTTATTAGCTACTTTTGAAACATACAATTAACTTTTGTCTACCATAGTTACCCCACTGTGCTAGGGAGCATGAGAAGTGATTCTTCCTATCCAACTGTCTCCCTGTAACTATCACCCATCCTTTCCTCCCTAGCACCTTTCCCAGGCTCAGGTTATATTTTCTGACTTTCAGCAAAGTACATATGTTTGCTCTTGTTATAATGAAAGGGTTTTTAATTTAAAACAGAAAAAAAAAAAACATATTCCAAACAGGAAACAAACTAAAATAGAGTATGATTTCTCTACAACTGATGATTCTGTAAGAAAAGATGGAGGGGATAAGTAAAACAAAATTACGGTGTGCTATGTACATATACCAACTCCCCATGATGAATATACTCATTTGTACTGCAAACATATATACTAATAAAATGTTTTAAAATAAACATTTAACAAAGACAAAAAAAAAATCTATATACGCTTGATGCTCTTAGGCCTCTTCTCGAGGCCCTGAGATGGTCACTTTGGACTCAAAAAGAAGGAGCTGCCATCCTGATAACAACTGAAACCCATTTTAGGGCTTTTTCACTTTTCAAAGTTAGCCCCTCCCCCACTTTTACCTCCCCCACCAAAAGTGATGATCTACTGATCACATAAACACAATGGAAACATTAAGAATCCTGACAAAGAAACAGTGACAAAGGCCTGGAAATGAAGGCAGGGTGTGTGGCAAGGGAAGGGAACTCTCCACAGCCTCAGTTTACCCAGTGGGAAAGCATGGTGTGCAGAGTTCATGGAGCAATATATAAAGGGGGATCACATGCATGACAAGATGGAAAAGGGAACCAAGGAAACAGGAAATGAGCACACCACTAAAAGTGGGGTGGGGGCACAGAAGTGTGGGCAGGGTCGGTGGTTCAATTTTAATCTTTCTTTCTTATACTGATATTGTACTGGTGGAATTTTCTACGCAGGGCGAATATTGCTTTGATAACACTTCTAAAATTTTAATGAGGTGCTGCCCTCATGGCAAATATCCATTCATTCATTCCAACTCCTTATTAAGGAAATGTCAGTTTGATGCTCTTGGTACTGGTGAGGAAGCAATGTCCTTTCCTCATGGAGCTGAGACTCAGGGGAGAGAGGAAGCCTGCAAGGAAAGCCACAATTTCCAAGTGGGAGGAGGGCTGCCATGGGGGAAAGAGTCCAGATACTATAGGAAGGGAGGACGAGAAGTACCCAAGCACATCTCGGGGTGGTCCCGGTAAGGAGGCCTGTAACACGGAGACTTGGCAAAAGGGCTGAGAGTTCTTAGTGCTCCCCCAGTAGCCAGCTCCACTCCTTTGGAAAAGGTGACCTATGTTTACCAAGTTCCTTTGTGACTCTCTTTCCCTCTCACAAATGGGACACTCAAGCACCTCAAAGTCAGCAAAGTCAGAGTGTGATCAGCACCAGGCTCTCTGTCTAGCGGATCCCCCATCCATCCTCTGTGCATCCTCTTGGCCAGTCAGAGAATCCATGAGCTACCTCAGTGGAGGCCGCCCAGCACAGAGAGCCCCAGGCAGCAAGGACAGCAAGAAAGGCAAGGGGCTGTGTGAGGTATGGACTTGGGCTGCTTCCCTGCCTCCACTAGAGACAGCTTGTCCTTGGGGACTTGACAGAAGCAGCCACTGACTCACACTGTCTCCATGACACCACACAGCTGGGCCAGCCACCATTTGTCATTGCAAAAGGAGGAAAGCATCTTGCAGACTGCTGCCACCTTCCGAAGATAATAAAACCTTCTGGGTAAGGTAAAAAAAACAAACCTAGAAGCCCAGAAAAACTTTCCCCAAATGAACTTCCTTCCTTTCTTGCGGAAGCAGGCCCTGAGACCTGACAGGGTACCGTTTATTAGGAGAAAGAGGACTGTGGCTCCAGGGCAGGGCACAGACAGCCAGCCCACCTGGAGACCAGAATGCGTGTTCCTATTCCCTGGAGAGGGAGGGTCCAGAGACTCAAGTGGGACTCAAAGAAGCAGTTCAAGCTCTTGAGGTTCAAGTCCATTCATAGGATAAACTAGCAACCACAGCGCCTCGTTCCCCACCTCCCCGCTCCATGGGAAGTGGGCCTCTCCGTTCCTGAACACAGTGAAGGCCAGAGTGACAACATGGGTGGAACCAGGCCCAGGCTGTACCTGTCTCGATTCTCTGACTCCTCTCTGCCCTTCTGTTAGGTTGAGCTCCAGCCATGGCTCTTGTCACACTCCACGGGGCCTGTGTCCACCTTCCCAAAGGCTTGCCCTGGCCTATTCTGTGCCTCCTCCAGGAACAGTAGGCAGATGGCCACAAGCTCCTGGTCACTTGCCTTACTTAGCTCTGTGCTGCCTCATACAGGAGGCCTGGCCTTGCATTCCCCTCTTCCCTCCCCCTCGCCATGCCGACTCCTTCTTAGCAAATGGACAGATTCTGCTATTCCACAATGAACACAGGGATGGGCCACCTTGCCTCTCCTGCCCCAGATTCCCAGGACTTTTTCCCTTCAGGACATGGATATGTCTCTTCCTCATGACAAGTGATGTCCTCCTCCTAAACTGGTCTGTCTGTCTGTCTGTGTCCCTTCCTCTCTTAAACACATACATACATACATACATACATACATGTGCTAGCTTAGCCTAGGGATCCCAGCCCCGCTTCCTCCATCACTTGCTATCTTCTCAGCCACTCCACAACCACTGACCACCGAAAGGAGTCCTCTCACTGGAAACGCCTCCCCTAGCTCACCCCATCCCCAGTGCCGGCCACTCTGAGAACAGCTCTTATATTTCATTTCAAACCTCTTCTCATCTGTTGCTCCCGACCACCAGTGCATGACCAAAGGCAGGTATTCCACCTGCACAGCTGCGCTCAGACCTCCTCCTCTTTTTATCCAGACCCTGCTTGCTCCAGCTGTACCAGCCTCCAGCCCCACAGCAACTGGGACTCTCGAGCAAATGCAAGTCTCCATGTTCTCTTGCTGGTAATCCTTCAATGGCCTCTAGGTGTCCTCAGGATGAAGGTAAAACTCCACGGTGGTGATTCCTGAGGCCCAGCCTCTGTCATGTCACCTGTCACTCTTCACCGGGTTCCTTCCTCTGCCTGGGACTTGCTCCTGCCCCTTCCTCATGATTAAGTGGCCTCCAGCTTTCCCAAGGCCACCTCTCTGTCCCCCTACCC
Organism: Dasyprocta punctata; assembly: GCA_004363535.1. Taxonomy (NCBI): domain Eukaryota; kingdom Metazoa; phylum Chordata; class Mammalia; order Rodentia; family Dasyproctidae; genus Dasyprocta; species Dasyprocta punctata. The sequence continues at coordinate 82,214 of RJWM01004862.1, forward strand.
TATACTAAATTCTTTTTCGGCACACTCTGGATCGTCTGTAGGAATTCTCAGAAAGTGATCACATTAAAAATTTCTTTTAAGTTTCTTCCAAAAGTCCACAGCCCTGGAAGGCAGGGTTCCACTGTGCCGGACACATTGGCCCAGAGTGGCACAAAGAAACTATAGCTTATTGACAACATCTGGACACAGCTCCACACTGGAAAATATTGTATTTCTAGCAAAGAGAGCTAATGAGGCCCCTGGGGGAGCCCACCAGGTGGGGCAGAAAACTGCTCCACCTGACCAGTTGGGCAGTGCAGGCCCAGCCACTGAGGCTCTAAGGCCTCCCCAACCTGCACAGGGAAGAGGCAGCCCAGGACTCTGGAGTCCCTAGGAGCCTCCATCTGCCTCCAACCCAAGCATCATCCTGCTGGAGGTAAATGGAGATGGCACAGTCACCAGGCTGAGACGAACCAAGACTGGACTCCACACCACGCTCCTTCCCCAGCAGAGAAGGTGCAGGTTCAGCCCTTGAGGTCTAGAGTCCTGCTTTCTTTTCTGATTTCTGTTTGGAGAAAGTGGACATAGGGCCTCTAGCTAATTTACAGAAGGCTTTTGTTTAGTCCCATTAAAATATAAATATATATGTATAAGCATAATCTCAAACAAGATGCAGGCAAATTATTTCACAAAGACAATTCTCTGATGAAACTGGCCAGGCTGGAATTTGGCTTGGTCCAACTTAATCTTAGCTTGAAGAGATGTCTGCAAGGGCTGACTTAACTGATTATCCATCGGCGGGTGTTCAGGGTCTGCAGCTTTGCATAGGTGCCAGGCAGAGAAGGACCAACCCACTTGGCTCAGTAATCTCAGACGTAAGTCCAAACACTGTTTTCAAGTGCTGTGCACTGTGATATCTGCCTATAATCCCAGCATTCTGGGAGACTGAGAGAGAAAGATCACAAATGGGAGCCCAGCCTGAGCAACTTGGTAACTCAGTGAGACCCTGCCTAAAAAGCGGGGTGGGGCTGGGGGCTGTAGATCAGTGTGAAAGGCCCTGGGTATTCAAAAAAAGTTTACTGCTGAAAATAATAAGACTGCCAGTCTGTCCAGTATCTTCCCAACTGCTACTTCTACAAACCCTGAGCAAACAGGGCAATAAAAGGGGATTCTCTGGCCCACTGGCCCTGAAGGAAGGATGCTCAGTACTCCACTCTGTTCCAACCTCACCTGTCCCAGAAAGGGGGGGGGGTGGCTCTTGCAAATACAATCCACAAGGTTGATATTCCCATGAGGGACAAAGCCACCTCTCCAGGAAGCAAAGAAGGCTGTGGTCAGGACAGGACAGCACAGGGTGTCCCATAAGAACCTGGGACAAAGGAGGTGCCTGCCGTGTGCCAGAGTGGGGAGTGCCGCTCAGCCTCACTGGTGCCGGCTCACAGCCATGCCTGTGAGCACATCGCACGGAGCGGGCAGCACGAACTGAAAGGCAGCAACACCTGCAGGAGGAGGCTGAGGCCCCAGAGTATCCAGCTATGGACCAGAAGTGACAAAAACTATACTAGGCAGACATTTATTTGTACAGTCATTTTATTTCTCCTTAAATATTCACAGGTCACAAAACTGCCTCTGGGCATTAGACCCAGGATTAAGACATCAATTAACTGAGGTCTGAATGCTCCACTGATTCAAATAGTAGCAAGATAGGATGAAGTATTTCCAAAATCAGTCTCTCAGCATCAAAGTGCCAGTGTGTTGAATGAGACTCACTGAAAGGGCAAGGAATTCTACCTCTCCTGGAGACAAATGTGTAGGGAATGGTTTTGTGGGCAGGAGTTCAATACCACAGGACTACCCCCTCCCCCGACCATCCCTTCCACATTCAGGGACAGACTGATATAAAGGATAAAATCCAAGAACAACAAGAGGACAGAAAAGAAAAGGTCTGGTTGGAATTACATATCCTCAGGAGGCTCAATCAATAAGTCCTGTCAAAGAAACCAGAGCCCAGCTCAGCCGTGAGCTGATTGTGTTTGAGACCTGGCTGGGGACAGGCAGAAGCTGTCCCACTTCCTCAAGTTCCCACATCCCATCTCCTGCCTTCTGGCACACAGCAACCCAAGTTCTCTGCCCTGGAAATCCCATTACCATTTGGCATTTTCATTAAATGCAGGGTTAAATGCTTATTCATTAGGAGACAAGGATGAGCAACCCTCCTGGAATACTTCTCACACACGCACCAAGAATCTAGGTCATCATTGACGTATCTTTTCTAATTTGGGACATGTTGCCCAGGATGTAGGGTCCTGGGGCACTTCTGCCCCTAAACCATCCGTGCTTACCATCTCCTGTGCACACAGAAGGCAGGGAAGCAGAAATAGACATGTTACCCACTGCCTGCCTAATGCATGCAGGACACTTTCACTCCGTGTAATTAACAGTTCTAAAACCGGCGTATGACTCAAATGAACACAGTCTCACTTAAAGCCCAAGAAGGCACAGGCAATTGCTGATATGCCTATGCTTCTGTGACACTTCCAGAGGTACTCAGCTGGGACCCCAGGTGTCAAGCTATTAGACAGTGTGAAGGCATCTCCTTTATTTCCTACCCTACCTTCAGATCAATTTCAGCATCTGCAAAACAGCAAAGTAGAACCACAGCCTAAAATATGAAAGTGAGATTCTTGCTCTTATTAAATTTCAACTTTTGACCTACACATTCAAACTGTAATACCCAGCACAGGGAAAGCAATGATCAGTTATGATCTCATGTTTGTGGGGGAAGAGTATGATTATAGAGGAATTTACAGGAAATCAAAAAGGCACGGCTTGAGAGAATGGAAAACAATAAAACAGTCATACAAAGGAAATGAATGACACCCAAACAAAAAATGAGAAAGTGAGTTTTGCCGTGTCGGGAGAGGCTGCTTGCTGCCTCCTAATCAGACAGGCTTGGGGAGGAACCCCACGTTCCTGGCCAAGCAGCTAGCTGGGGGCTGGGGTGGGCATGGATGCTGAGGAAGCTCAGTCACTTGGGCCCTGCTATACTCTGGCCTCAGCCCAAGATCCATTCTGAGGGCTCCAAGCACCCTGTCCTTTCAGTGGCTGACACCTGCACAGGCCCCAGACTTGAGGGTGCTCCTCTGAGCCACAGGAGCCACACAAGATTCTCGAACTAACAGCCTGGGCTTGACTGGCATCATCTCTTTTGGCAAGTCACTACCCTCTCTGTGCCTCAATTTCCTCATCTGTAGCATGGGAATACTCAGAGAACCTACTTACTGTACCAAACAAGAAAACTTCTTTGAATAGATAGCGCCTTTTGTTCACCAGGAATCTCAACAAGTAATATTACTAAGACATGCCATCATCTGATCCATGCCCTCGTTCAGTCTTGTGCCATCCACCTACTCTGCAGGTGAGGAAACAGAAACCGGCTAAGCTGTCACGTCCTCATCATGAGATATCACTACTCTCCATTTTATAGATGACACAGCCGAGGCTCACAAAAACAAAGCACATCCCCAGGGATGTAGGCTAGGGTTAGAACTTGGGGTGTGTCTGAGCTGGCAGCTTCCCCAGTCATCTTCCCTCCACAGAAAGATAGATGGTGGACAGAGTATTCCTGACCCTGGTGCCAGTCAGGTTTGGTGATGCACACGCTCTGGGGGCTGAGGCAGGAGGATCACAAACTCGAGCCCAACCTGGGCAACTCTGTGAGACTGTCTCAAAGTCAAAAATTTTTTAAAAAGCCTAGAGATTAGTTTAACATGAAGGCCCTAGGTTCAATCCCCACTATAAAAAAAAGAGAAAGACAGACCCAGGGGCCCAAAGTTGCAACACTGAATCATAGTCTGACATCAGGAAAAGCCACCTGCTCTGAGAAATGAAGGTGCTACCTGCAACTCCACCCAGAACCTTCTCTCGGCTTCAAGTGGAGGGCAACACTCATCGCTCACCACCTCAACACAGCCGCATCACCGTGGAGACCGGGACCATACTATTAAAACATACCCCTGAGGCAGCAAGGACAATGTGACATTTCTGAAATCGTTCTACTGCCATCAAATGCCAAATAAGTCCTTTCTGCCGCTTGCCTTAATCAAGTGGAGAGGCAGTCTTAGGAGCGCAGGATCCACCTCAAAGCCTCGGAAATGTCACAGAGTTGAAGTGCGCTTGCTCGGACAGGGATGAGCTAACGGTCCATCCCTCTGGGACACATTGCAATGCGCAACTGTGCTGTGGTCTCCAAAGCGCCCCATTGTAAATGACCTCCAGGGAAAGTCACAGTGAAGTGACATAAGTGCACCCAGGCCCATTCTGAGCACCCAGAACTTCTTCTGCTGGGTGGGGGTGGGGAGGTGCATGCTGCAGAGACCAGGCATTTGTTACTTTATGCAAACAAGGAAGGAGGCAACCACAAGTTTAAAGACACAGCCTCATCCTCAAGGAGTGTGTGGTCATGACAGCCCCTGGACCAGGGCCAGGTCTACCAACAGAGCTAGGGTGCCTCCTGGCCTCTATTTCTCTGGAAGATCAAGACATACACCTATCAACAGCTCTCACATCTCCATCTCTGACTCAGCTTTCCATGGCACCTGCCTCAGACTTCACGCACCCCCGAGAAGTCCAAGATCTGCCTCACATCTGCCCTCCACCTAGTCCCTGTCTCAGTGATGCACTGCCCAGCTGTTCAGAACAAAAACCTACAGTCACTGTCCCTCCACAATCAAGCCGGTTCCCGCTCGAGTGTTCCCTCTCAAATCTGCCACATCACTCCCTCCATGGTCACTCAGACTCCTGCAACAGCCTTGTCATTGGCAACCTGTTTCCACTCCTATAACTGAGTCTCCAATCAGAGGCCAAGATGATTTCTGGAAATGCAAACCAAGTCCTCCTGATACACCCTTTGAGGGGTTCTCATGTTTTCAAATTCTAAGAGCAAGTCAAAGCCCACACTAAGACAAGCTTTGCCACTGCCCATCTCTCTGACCACCCTTGGGCTCCACTTGCCTGGCTCGACCTGGCCACACAAGGTCACTGCCCTCCCGCTGGTCTCTTTGAACAAGTGCTCCCTTGACCTGGACCACTCTGTCCTTCACTCAACTCCTGCATGTCCAACAGCCAACTCATTCACATTCAGGTCACAGTGCTTTTCCCAATCTCCAAGGTTGGGTTGTTAGATCTCCATAGAGACAAGACCAGGTGTGAGAAGTCCAAACATCTCCCACCGAGACAATGGGGTGTCAAAGGCCCTGCCGTGCCTCTTGTCTGCCTTCAAGATAAGAATAGATTAATAAGAATATATTTCAGTTGGGCCTGGGGGTGGATGCCTGCAATCCAGTACTCAGGGAGGCTGAAGCAGGAGGATCACAAGTTTGAGCTCAGCCTAGACAACTTAGTGACTTAGTTAGAGCTTGTCTCCAAAAAAAAAAAAAAAAAGGGAAACAGGTATGGAGGTATAGAGGTGGGGATGGGTGGGGATGCAGCTAACCGTGAAGGCACTGGGTTCAATCCTGAGTATTAGAAAAAAAGAAAAGTACAGGAGAGGAGAGGAACGGAGAGGAGAAGAGAAGAAAAAAAAAGGAAAGAAGATGTTTGACTGCTATGAAGTGTAATTCAATGGCTTAGGAGGAAAACTGGTGGCACATCAGAGTTGGGAGGGCCACTTCCAGGGCACACAGAGACCATGCCCTGCCCGAGAAGGCTTGCTGGTAGCTGCTGGACACTATACTACAGGTAAAGGTTACCTAGGAAAGAAAGAAGGCAGCAAAAGAACATGTGTAACAGGAAGTCATACTTGTCAAGATACTTACGCAATACGAGGAAAATGTATTTACCTTTGTGGTAATGGGACTGTGTGTGATATCTACTTCTATACTTTCACTAGTCTTTGTCTGAGCTATAACTCTCTATCTGGCTTACACACAGTAGGAGTTTTTTGTTGTTGTTGTTGTTGTTGTTTTTTTTGTGGCACCAGGGATCGAACTCACAACCTCGCGCCTGCCAGACAGGCTCTTAAGCCACTGAGCCAAACTCCCAGCCCTAGTTTTTTGAGGCAGGGCCGCACTGTGCAGCTCAGGCTGGCCTTGCACTCGTGTTGTAGCCCAAGCTGGCCTCGAACTCACAATGCTCCTCCCACAGTAGGAGTTTTTGAAAGACTGAAAATAAAGGAAATAATAAGTGAAATTTAATTGACAGTCAGGTAACTTGTGCCCTTTAGAAAAAACCAACCAACAAAAACCTCAAACAACAGATAGGGCTGGGGGAGGAAGTTCTGGGACTAGCTTTCTTGGAATGAGCAAGAACGGCTGGGTCTCCCACTCTAAGCTGAGCACACTCACCATTCCACGATCTCTGGGTGAAGAATGGTGTTGTTGACATTGAACCTGCAGAGAGAAAATAAACCGAGCTCATTAGTTCAATGGTCTATCTCCTAACAAGAAGTATCTCATATAAGACATACACTTCATGACCAAGAGAGGTATCCAACCTTTTTTTTGAGACAGGGTTTTGCTAAGTTGCCCAGGTTGGGCTTAAACTTGGATCCTCCTGCCTCAACCTCCCATAGTGTTAGAATTAGATGCATATGTACCACTATGCTCCAGCTTTCTCTCTAACCTTTTAACTCCCCTGACCCACAGAAAGTCTGTTGCTCACTTACCATTGCCAAGCTGGTGGCCCAGGCCAGGATTCCGAAGTGAAGCAAGTTGGTGCTCCTTGGTTGCAAACTACCATCCCCACCCCACACTGGCCAGGCAGCAAAGCCTCTTCTGTCAACTATAATAATATATACATAATGGGAGCACCAGAAAGAAAACAGAGAGAAAAAGGAACAGAAAGGCTATTTGAAAAAAAAAAAAGATTGAAAACTTTACCAACTTGATGAAAAACACTGATCTATGTATCCATGAAGCTCAATGAACTCCAAGTGGGGTAAAGTCAAAGAGGTCCACACCTTAGACATAGCCTGTTCAAACTGCCAAAGAACACAGATGGGAATATACGGAATATACATGAAAGGGAGTCCTCCAGACTGCAATGAAAGCACACTATGAAGTAACTTGAATCTACATCAAAAACAAAACAACAACAAAAACAAAACAAAACAAAACAACAAAAAAAAAAAACAAGGTCACTGAGAAAGGTAACCATGTAGGCTACAATAAAGACAGTATAAATGTATTTTTTGTTTCCAGCTTCTTTTTTTCCCTCATCTGACTTAAAAGACAATTGCATAAAGCGGTCACTGCAAATCTGGGTTGATAAAAACACAAAATGAATAAAGGCGCAATCTGTATCCATAACAGCAGAAAGGGAAAGAAAGGAAATGGAGATACATAGGGCTGAAGCTCTTATATACTATTGAAATTAATTTGATATTAACACAAATCAGATTTTTATAAGTGAAAGGGGTCAATTGTAATCCCCAGAGCAATTACTAAGAAAACAACTAAAACAGAAAAGAAAATAAGAAGGGAATCAAAATGGTACAATAAAAATAAATCAAAACAAAAGAAAGCAGTAATGGAAATATGGAGGAGCAAAAATATGACGTACAGAAAACTAACTTTTAAACGGCAGAAGTGTTCCATACTACTAACTACTTTGGATGTAAATGAATTAAATTTTCCAAAGATTGGCAGAATGAAAAAAGGTTTTTTTGTTTGTTTGTTTCTTTTTTGAGACAGGGTCTTGCTATGTAGCTCAAGCTGGCCTTGAATTCACAATATAACCTAGGCCAGGCTGGCCTCAAACTCATAGCAATCCACCTGTCTCAGCCTCCTGAGTGCTGAGACTACAGACACGAGACACCACACCTGGCTGACAGAATGAATTTAGAAAATGACCTAACTGTGTGTTCTAAAAAGTTACATTTTAGATTCAAAGCTTCAAATATTTTATAGGTTGAAAGTGAAATGATGAGAAAAGACACATTACACACACAGAAACCAAATGGGAGTTGGAATAGCTTCCTTTGAATGATTAACATCAGACAAACTTTAAAACAAAAAAATTTTATTAAAGACGAAGGACATTTTCTGATAATACATGGATCGATCCATAAAGAAGATATATCAACCAGCAACATGTATACTTAATAACAAATCTCCAAGATATATGAATCAAAAGCTGATAGAATTGAAGAGAAATGGTCACTTCAGCAAAAGTTGGAGACTTCATTTTCAGTAATGGATAGGACAACTAGACCAAAGACTGACAAGGAAATAGAAGACTCAACACTAAAACTAGACCTATGGACATCCCTTAAATATTCCACCCTGTGCTAGCAGAATATCCACTTTCTCCAATGCACATAGATCACTCTCTAGGACAGATTGCATGTCAGGTCACAAGATAGGTCTCAATAAATTTTAAAGGACTGAATCACACTAAGTATGCCCTCTTACCACAACAGAATGATTTAAGAAATCAAAAACAGAAAACAGAAAAAATCACAAATTGTAGAAATTAAATAATATATTCCTAAATAACCAATGGGTCAATGAAGAAATCACAAGGGATACTAGAAAACACAGACATAAATAAAAACAAAAACACAACACAACAAAACTAATAGGAATGAAGGACGGGATATTACTACCAACCTTACAAAAATAAAAAGGATTGTAAGTTATGACAAATATTGTATGACAACAAACTGGATAAACTATTCGAAGTGAAGAAACTTCCAGAGATATAAACCTTCAAACTGACATGAGAAACAGAAAATCTGAAAAGACTTATAAAAAGTAAAGAGACTAAATCAGTAACTAAAAACTCACCAAAAAAAGCCCAAGAACAAAGGTCTTCACTAATGTGTTCTACCAATGTTTAACAAAGATAATACCAATTCTTCAAAACCTCTTTAAAAAACTGAAAAGGAAGAAATACTTTAAAACTCATTCTATGAGCTCAGCATTTCCATAATCTTAAAACTAGAGAAAAAATTCACAAGAAACTATAGAAAATGCTTATGAATAGAGACACAAAATCTCCCAACAAATGCCCTATGAATATAGATACAAAAATTTGCACCAAAATACAAGCAAATAAAATCTGGTAACATTTTTAAAAAGACCAAGTGGGATTTTCCAGGAATGCAAGATTGCTTGAACATGAAAATCCACCAACATAACACGTCATATTAATAGAATATAGGACGAAATCACATGATCATATCAATAGATGAAGAAAACATATTCAACAAGACCCGACAAAACTTCCCACGCTAAAAATACCCAATGAACTTCGAACAAAAGAGAACTACTTCAGCCAAATATGATTCAGAAAAATGTACAGCTAACATGCTATCATACTTAATGGTGAAAGACTAAAAGCTTTCCTGAAGATGAGGAACAAAGCAAGGATGTCTGCCTTATCACTTCCATTTAACATTGTACTAGAAGCTCTAACCAGAGCAATCAGGCAAGAAAGAGAAAAAGAAAAAGAAAAAGAAAACACATACAGATTAGAAAAGAAGAAGTACAACTATCTCTGTCTGCATATCATATGAGTGGTAGATGGAAAACGGAAAAGCTGGAGACGCATAGAGCACTTGCCTAGCATTTGAACCCTATCAAGGCTTTGGGTTCAATATCCAGCACAAAAAAGTAAAACAAACAAAAATTCCTTAAATCACACACACACACACAATCATTAGAGCTAATGATTTACATACGATCAACGTACAAAAACTGACTGTACATTAGCAAAATAATCTGAAATGACAGTTCCATTTACAACATTAAAAAGAATAAAAATTTAACAGAAGTGTAAGACTCATATACTGAAGACTATAAAACATCATTTTAAAAATTAGAGAAGACAGTAGCCGGGCGTGGTGGCGCACGCCTTTAATCCCAGCACTCGGGAGCCTGAGGTAGGAGGAGCGTTGTGAGTTCGAGGCCGGCTTCGGCTACAACGCGAGCGCAAGGCTGGCCTGAGCTACACAGTGTGACCCTGCCTCAAAAAACCAGGGCTGGGAGTTTGGCTCAGTGGCTTAAGTGCCTGCCCTGGTAGGTGCAAGGTTGTGAGTTCAATCCCCGGTGCCGAAAAAAAAAAAAAAATTAGAGAAGACCTAAACAAATGGAAAAACATCCCATATTCATGCTGTGGAAGACTTAATACGCTTCAGATAACACTACTCACATGGCTTCTTTATGGGAATTAACGAGCTGATCCCAAAATTCATATAGACATTCAAGACACTCAGAATAGTCAAGACAATCTTGAAAAAGAAAAACAAAATTGAAGGGCTGACATGTCTCAATTTGAAAACTTACTGTAAAGCTAAGGAACTAAGATAGTATGGTACTGACATAAAGATAATGTAATAAAATTGTGGCTCCAAAACTAAATTTATATATGTATTGACCTTTTTTTATTTTGGTAAAATACATACAACACAAAATCAGCCACTTGTAAGAGGTCTGCTCCCCAGCATTAAGCAGTCATACTGCTACACAACCATCACTACCATACAGCTCCAGAAGGTTTCATCATCTCACAATGAAACTCCATGTATTCAACAAGAGCTCCCCACTTCTGTCTTATCACTATCTTATTTTATTCGCCAACAATGTGACTATTTTAGGCACTTCATGGAAACAGAGTTACAAAAAACTTGTCCTTGACTTCTGCCAAGGGTTTCAAGACAAGTCAATGGGAAAACATGATCATTTCCATCAATGAAACAATTGTGTGTCCACATGAGAAAGAATGAAGTTGGGTGCCTACCTAATGCAATATGTAAAAATTAACTCAAATTGGATCAAAGACCTAAATGTAGGGGCTAAAAAAATCTATAAGACTCTTAAAAGAAAACATGGGTATAACTCTTTATGGTCTTGGATTAGACAATGGTTTCTCATGTATGTCACCTAAAGCACAAGTAACCAAAACAATGGAAAAATTGAATTTTAACAAAATTAAAAACATTTTGTATATCAAGGTCACTACCAATAACCCACACAACAAGAGAAAAATTCTTTTAAATCATATAGGACTGTAACCAGAATATGTAAAAAATTCTGATAATTCAACAATGAAAAGAAACCAATTAGAAATTATGCAAAGGATTGAATAGAAATTTCTCCAAAGAAGATACAGAATGGCCTAATAGCACAAGGAAAGATGCTCAACATCACTAGCCATCAGAAAATGCAAATTATACAATAAGATATTATTTCAGTCATTTATGTGGTTATAATAAAACAAACAGATAACAAGTATTGACAAGACTGTAGAGAAATTGCAAACTCATAACACACTGCTGTTAGGAATGTAAGCTGGTGCAGCTGCTTTGGAAAGTAGTTTGGCAATTGTTCAAGAAGTCAGTCGCCGTATGACCCAACAATTTCACTCCTAGGGAAATGAAAGCATATGTTCATGCAAAAATTCCTATGTCAACAGTCATAGAGGAAATATTTATACCAGCCAAAAAGTATAGGTAACCAAGTGTTTATCAACTGATAAATAGACAAAATATGTCAAATACCCATAAGACAGTATTTTTCCACTATAAAAATAAGCAGTGTACCAATTCATGCTATAATCATGGTTGAACCTAAAAATATGCTAAGTAAAAGAAGCCAGGCACAAAGATGACATACAGAATTATTCCATCAAATGTCAGAGCAGGTGAATTCATACAGACCAAAGATAGATTACTAGTGGCTTAGAGTCAGAGAAACAGAGAAATAGGAACTGACTGCAAATAAATACTGTAAAGGTTTCTTTGTGGGTGATGAAAAGGGGATGATGGTTCCACAACTCTGTTAACATGCAAAACCTATTCAATTGTACACTTTAAATGAGTAACTTGTATGGCATGTGAATTAGTCCCAATAAAATTATTTTTTAAAACTTACTGAACTATGAACAATACTGAATTTTATTTTACATGCAAATTTTATTTCAAGAAAGCTAATTTAGAAAAAATGGACAAAACAGAAAGAAGAAATAGATAGCTTGAGACTTTCACATTCTTCTTGTAGTGGTAAAACAAGTAGACAGAAATTGAGAAAAAGATAGGAAATATGAATATAATTAAGCAACTTGACTTAACTGACATACACAGAACACTACAGCCAACAACTAGAACATATGCTCTCTTCAGGTATACATCGTTTATTATAATGATCATACACTAGAATTTTCATTAATTTTCAAAGAGTTGGCAGAGAATTTTTATTGATCACAGTAGAATTAAACCAGAAATTAATGACAGGAAACAATTCCACAATTGTTTAGAATTTAAGCAACAGGCTTCCAAATACTCTCTGTTGAAAGATGAAAGTTACAAAGAAACTAGAAAACAAAAAAATGAAATCTCAGAACCTGTGAAACACAGCTAGAGCAAAGCTTAGAGGAATACTTAGAGCTCTACATGTATGTAGCAGAAAAGAACATTAAACACCAATAACTTAAGCTTCCATCTCAAGAATGTCTATTTCTTTCTTCCCAAGAAATCAGAGAAAGAACAGCTAAAACCTAGAGATTAGAAGAACATTTAAAAGAGCACAAATTAATGAAATAAAAAACAAATAAGAGAGAAAAATCTAGAAAGCTAAAAGCTGTCTTTTAATAAGCTGAACATAATTGACAAGGTGGCCCCAGGAGAGAAAATGATCCCAGGGTACACGTCTCTGACACAGAAGAGCCGTATGGGACGCAGAACTCAAGCTATTGGTGAGACAGTGGGGGAGGAATGGAGCGGCCAGCAATAATGGGTCTCAGCAGAGGAGCCCTCTGGGCTCTGCACCTGCTCCATCACAGGTCATGAGCGCAAGCTGGATAGTGAGCTCCTGCCTTGCAAGCCAAGGACTTCCCTTGGGTCCACTCCTGGTGTTTGAAAGCAGCTGTGTAATGCCACAGTTGTGAGGCTGGCAGCCAGACAACCAACGAGCAGACATGGGGCAGGGGGCAAACACACACGAGCAGGCTAAAAGGACTCCAGCTCTGAATCCTAACTACACAAACAGAACTGCTTGATTTAAAGTCAATGTAACAGCTACGGAATCAAAGCCCTACTTGTGAAATATCACAGATACTATAGGCAGTAAAGTGGTTCAGAGTGAAGAACAGAGCAGCAGATGATATATATCAAGATGACAAGAGATACTATCTCTCACTTCACCAAATGTCACTTTGACCTTAGGAAAAGCAATGGTTTATCTACTCGACAGCCAGACAAACTGGCAAAGTTTCACTTTATACAATATCTTGCATACATGCGCATGCGTGCACATATGAGCAGCTAAGTGACTCAGCATAGACACAGACACACAGACACACACACGCAAAGGCATATGCGCAAAGACACACACAAACGTGCACAACAGACATACGCTCAGACACACACACATGAACGCAGACAGATCTCAGTTCTGCCTTATCCATGGAGGGACGTGTTCCAAGACCTCCCAGTGGATGCCTGAAACTGTAGACAGGACAGAACCCTATGTATGCGATGGTTTCTCTTACAGCAGGAACGGTGAACCTGTTAGAGCTTTCAATGATTCAAACAGCCCACTGCAGCACGGGTGCCATAGGTTCACCACCACTGTAGGGTATACATCTAAATACATATTTACAAGTAAGTTTAATTAATGAATTAGGTAAAGTAAGAGACTAATAATAACTAATAATAAAATAGAATGATTGTACTAATACACTATAATAAAATTACCAGCATCATTCTTCTTGCATGTTAAGGTCATTATTAAGAAAAATAAGGGTTACTGGAATATAAACACTGGGGTACTATGACAGTGGATCTGATAACTGAGATGGCGACTAAGTGACTAATGGGTGGGTTGTATCTACAGTATGGATACACTGCATAAGGAGATAATTCATCTCCTGGGCATATAAGTGCTGGGCATACAATTGAAAATTTATGAACAGCTTATTTCTGGAATTTTCCCTTTAAGGTTTGTGGACTGTGGTTGGCCATTGATAACTGAAATCACAGAAAATGAAGCCACAAACAATGAGGGGCCACTGTATATGCATGCACACACAGAGATACAGGCAAACATACAGAAATATACATACAAACACACACTAAGGCACATATACTTAAAAGCAAGTAAGCACACATATACACATGCACACATTCAGACAGGTAATACTCAGACACACACAAGATCTACATGTAGATAAAGAGATATACATAGACACACAGATTATACAGACAAATGTGTACACATAGACACATACAAAAGCACATTCAGACACATACACTGAGAGAATCACATTCAGACATACGGAAGAGTCCAAAGTTTAACTCTGGATGACAAAATTCAGATATTCCTTATTTTTGCCCCCATGCTTCTACATATATTTACATATATTAATTATGTAAAAATAAAAAATCCCACAAATGCCTATAAGAGTGGGAGGGCATCGTGGAAGCAACGGGTAATTTGCTGGTGAGCTACCAAAATGCAGTAGGCAATGCTAGGTGAGTAGGGTGGGTCTGACCCCCTGTACCAGGCCTCTGGCTTCCTCTGTGGACTTTCTAACCCACTGCAGGAGGGAGGACTCCCACACATATACCCTACCCCCTATACAGGAGCGGGCAGGTTCTCCTATCATGGAGATTTCCATGAGCCAGAATTTAAAAACTACCCCTATGCAAATTAATAGTAACCAGAAAGCTGTGGTCCCCAAATCACAAATTGGTATTCTGTTGTAACCGTCAAGCTTAATAATGTCCCTCTACTTCCTGGGCTTTAAAATTCTGTATCTTTGAATATTAATATTCCTGTATTAACAACTCCAAATTCAGCATTTCATATTTAACAACTTATTTAAATGGAATTAATTTATAACCAATTGTCTTCAAATATGCAAGGCAATTTAAGTAAATGCCAAAAGATAAGAAATATGCTTATCCTGAATAACCAGCTGATGTAAAATATGAACCATATTTCTCCTTCAGACAACA